>JAEUWL010000277.1:0-114409 GCA_018524415.1 Podaxis rugospora
ATGGGTAGCTGAGTCAATACTTGGTAATGCTCAGTCAGCACTACAAGACTATCTCCGAAGGTTTCCTGGAGCAAAACCTATAAAGAGGGGGGGTAATTGACGACTTTAAGCAGCACAATAACCACTGTAGAAAACTGAACACAAACATGGACACAGACCAAGCCACCCAACCTTTTGTCCCCACCTCTTCTCCTATTAACACCCTCATTGCTGACATCAAGCAGCAACTCTCTAACAACAACCCCACCAAGAAATTTGATGAATATCTGCAGCTTGCCTGAGATGTCATCTGCCTCTGTCAAGTATACACCAATGTAAAGGAGGCAACCCAGTTATTCTCAGAAGCAGTACAAACCATCATCCCCCAGGTCATCAATTGTGCCAAGGGTTTAGGGCGAGCTACACAGATGAACCAGCACATCCACATTATCCTCCACAACACCAACGACTACCTTACTACCGATACCAGCAACCAATTCACCAGCATCCTAGTTATGGTCACTGAGCAGATAGCAAAGCTCAACATATCAGGTAATGAAGAGAAGGAGAACTTCATATCACTTCTAGTGTCCCTCACCCAAGGATGAGACCCATTCCCTCATGAACACCCAATCCCCCAACCCACTACTTGATGCCACTCCACAACAGACTCTGAACCAGACAACAACTCCCCTACCATCGACCAAGAGGCTAAGCACCTCATCAAGTTCCTCTCTCCCAAATGCACCAGCCCCACCAAAGTAGAAGAATGCAAGCCCCCTGTTCCATTTACAACCCTGAAGGAAGAGGGAGAGAAATTCAAAGAATATTGAAAGTAAATCTTACGGGCCCTCATCAGTGACTACAGCAACATAGGTGTCACCTATTGAGGCTGCATGATCCCAATGTTTGGCAGTGGGCCAGATCACATCCCATTCTTCATCGCTTGGAAGAAGGCTACCAACCAATTCTTTATTGGCCCCAATAAGAAGGACATTACACAACACATCATGCACTGACTACACGAGCCTCTGACATTCGAAGAAGCTCAACATTTCCTTGCCTGTTTTACCTTCCCCATATGCAATAGCTTACACAGACCTGTACAGTAGTTTCATGAGGATATGATGCCTTGAGAGGAGGGTAATGTTATGGTCTCATCTATATTTAGATGTGCTGATTGATCATAGTGTTTCATATATTGTATCAGCCCCTTGATGACTTCATTCTGACTCACCTCATTACTCATTATGACTCATAGCCTTATTCATCACTTGTTTTATCTATTCTTAGTTCACCTTCTATACATATATAAATCCTAGGTAGAGCACCTGTATTCCTTATGCTTTACCAACTTGTTCTTTCCCCTTTGTCATCCTCAAGCCTTTGCCTTAGTTGCAACCTGAGTTTATAACAAAGGTTGTAATAGCCCAATGGAGATGGAAAAGAGGTTAAACTGAATAGGATCCACAGAACCCAAGTTGTAACCAAGGCTCCAAGAGCTTAATAGGCATGAAGTGAAGTCTGTAACATTATGCAGTTGTTAAGTTGAGCCAACAGTGTGCTAATCCTGCACCTGTACACTATGAGACAGGACTATATGTACTTCATTACCTCCTTGCAACACACAAGTACAGAATAGTATTTGATGGATTGTCAAATGAGGCTATTGTTGCCTATTCTGATTCTGATTGGGCCCAAGACCCTCACAACTGCAAATCAGTCACTGGTAATTATGTCACACTTGCAGCAGGACTAGTATCCTGGCTCAGTAGATGCCAGAAGACTATTGCCACCTCCTCTACCAAAGCTAAATACATGGCAATTTCTGATTGCTCTAAGCAACTTGTTTGGATGCATCAGTTATTATTGGAAATAGGCTTGAAATGCCCAATCCCACACCTAATCAGTGATAATCAAGGATCTATTTTTTGGGCTTCTAATCCTGTTCAAGAAAAATGCTCAAAACACATTGATGTGAAGTACCATATTATCCATCAATATGTCAAAGACAAGAAAATTGAGTTGTACTGGGTTGATGGTTTGAGGAACCCTGCTGATATCTTCACCAAAAACCTTGATGCAACCAAGTTTCAACATTGCTGAACCATGTTAAATATGGAATTCTTTGCTCAGTGAATAATACTTGTAGCATAATTCCACTTGCTTTTCAGCATGGAGGAGTGTTGAAACAACTTATAGCACATGATGCTGTGCAAGCTCCATGTGAATTATGATGTATTATTATATTCTCTATGGTAGTATTTGTTTTTATCATTGAGTTACTACTCCAACAACTATGTCATACTCTCTTGTACTCTCTTATGCACTATGTGTACTTGTATACATGCAGCCACCTCTGTAGGTATATAAGGACCTTGTAGATACACTAAATAGCAATCCATCTCTTGTTTGTCAACAACTACCATCTAAGCAGTCCTCAATACTTCAACCTCTCTAACAAGTAAGTGATTCATCCTTCACCATTGCACCATAAGGCTGCTGGTTCAACACCCACAAAAACGACCTTGGTCATTCATGGAAACGGAATTTGTATAACTCCAATAACAAACTTTGTTTTAGATTCATACCCATTTCTGGCCATAAAAGGCCTGCAATAATCTGACTCGGTCACCCCACCACCACACAAAGGCCCCTAACGCAACCAGCCAGGATGGAAGGGGATTGATTCCGAAGACACTCACAAAATTCGACAAAAATACCAAAATACCTAAAATATCCACGGGACCATGGGATAGTCATCCGAGTTCAACAAGGTTAGCTTAGCTTCTGGAGATCCCTGAATCGTCGGCTGATATTGGCATGCAGGCAGACATGAGGTCTTTGGATGGACGGTGACAATGGAACAACAGGGATAAGGTGGAGGTATAGGAGCGGGCGAAATATGACTCCCTTAGCTAGGTGGGTGGCAAACAATCAGTGGTGTGATTGGGAGCCCATGATTTGTCCAGAAAGGCATGAAGTGCGAACGGCGGCAAGGCAGATTTACAATAGAAATCAAGCATGTTGTGAAAACAATGGCGGACGTTTGCTGGACTGCACAACAAGCCATACAGCGCCCCCCTCTGTTATTTCGCTGAGTCGTCTTCTGATTAGAGATCAACTTACTCATAGGCAGGAAAGAGGCTGGATCTAATCTAATGCAAAGTGTGTGTGTGTCGGGTCTAACGCGAGGTAAGTGTCTAATGTTACAGATGTGAATGCTCTCTAAATATGCGTGTCTAATAGTACAAGTATGCGACTGAGTTTCAGGGTCCGTGAAAGGTATGCAAATAATTATCTAGAATACAGCAAAGCGCGACAGGACATGCGTCGTCGTCTAACTAGCAGGAGCGAAACGAGCATAGATGCCAGAATAACTAGTCTTTCTCGAGGAGATCGCAGCGCCGGGGATGGAGTACGAGGCGTTGTTTTGAGAAGGGCACCATCCGTAGGTGGAAGGTGTCACGTTCTCGTCGACAAAGCCGTTTTGAGGTGGGCAATGATAAGCCAACTGCACCGGTGCCTTCTGCTGAGGAGCGGGAGCGTATTACTGCTGAGTCGGCTGCAGCGGTTGGACATGGGGACCCAGTGCGTTCTGGAGGCTGGAAGCTGCCCGTCGTCGAGTTTGTCGGGTTGCTGCTCGGAGAGAAGGCGGGCTACCTCGTCACTCTTGGGAAGCTGGCAGTCGATAACGGGAGGCGTGTACTCGAAGGGTGCCTCGCCGTTGAGCTGCCTATTGAGGTCGCGAGTAGGCGCCGTCTTGAAGTAGAAGTCGTGGTAACGCGCAATCACGTGCCTTTTCTCCGTCGCCCGCTGATCTTCCTCGTCAGCCGATCCGCTTCCTTCCCGAGCTCCTTCTTGAGGTCGATCAGCTCCACTCGCAGCGAGTCCCTCTTTTGCACCATCTCCTGGATGTCCGGAGCCTCTCCCTTCTTCGTGAGCGCTGCCCATACCTCCGGAGGAACCATATTCCACTTGGCACGACGATCTCGAGCGTGGCCTGCGTGGGAAAGCTTCTGGAGCACACTGGCCTGGCTGACCTCGTCCAAGATGGCGGCGATCATGTCGTGTTCAACCGTCTGGTTGAGATAGCTCTGGCGGAAGGTGCCGGATCCTTCGTTATGACGCATGATGAGGTCTCGTTCCGGTCCCGTCGCCGTTCGATTGGCTGTGTTGGCTGCGTTGCGTCGCCAGTCCTTAGGACCGATAGCGTCGGGATAGCCCATCTCGAGAGAGTGGTCCCGCATGTATTCGTGCAGGGCGCGGCAGGACATGGTCTTGGAGGTATCGTTGTTCGAGCTCCGGAAGACGGGTCGGTTGAGCCACTCCTTTTTCCACTGAAAAGGCAGATATTCGAGGCCGTCGGGCACTCTGGCGTCGAAGACAGACTCGACGGTCGTGAGGTGCTCGGATTTAAAGGCACCGTCGACGAGGGCGAGGCTGATCATAAGGGAAACGAGATCGAACATAATTCTCTTGGTCTGGTAGAAGAAGAAGATGGTCCTACGAAAGAGAAGTCATGGTTAACATTCGAGGCATAAGGAATGAAGAAAGAAAAAGATATTACTTACGGTTTGAGCTTTTTATCGTGACCTTTGTGGTAGGTGAACTTAATCGCCATACCCAGACAATGTTCCCTAGTCTCCGGATGACGGCAAACGAAAATGGTAATGTCCTCATAACATAGAGCGTTAGGACGACGAGGAGACTGGCGGGGAAGGTCATCCTCGAACTCGGGATCAGAAGTTGCCTCCATCTGAAGCAAATAGCGCGATTCGAAGAGCTCCTTCCAGCGTGGGTCTGTAGGCACCTTCTTCTCGCCATCGACGATCTCGGCTGGTCGACAACCGGTATAACCAAGGATAAGGTAACAGGCTAAGATGCACAATCGCACTCGTTCGTCCGGGAGGATACGCTCGTCGAATGAGATGGCGTGGAGAAGCATGGCCAGCAGGTCGGAAGCATCGGTGACATGCTTTCTACGGGCCTGGGAGTTCTCGAGTCGGTAGGCTTTGATAACTTCCGCCTTGTAGTACTGAAAAGTGGTCGTAAGTCCTATATTCTGTTACAGACTTGGAAAGAAAACCCAACACCTACGTGATAAACGTCACCGCTATCGACCTGATTAAACTCCTTCCCAACAACATGGTGGTACACTATGCGTACGGTTGAGACTGAAAAATACGCTTAATATATCAAGGAACTCACGTTGCTTCCAGGTGCGAAAGTACTGCCAAAGGGTGTCGGTAGTGTTGATGTTATAGTTGGCGCACATGAAAGTAAGGAAGCTCATTGCTGTTGCTCTGTCGGTCCCTTTTAACGCGAGCTCAAGATCTCCAAGGCAATACTTGTCGCAATATCTATGGACGGTCCAAAATGGCCAAATCAGCTTGCTTTTAATGCTAAATGAATCAACGAGACGTACGCTTCCCACTTCTTGTCCATAACAAAGACATTTTGCATAGTGCCCTTTGCCCAAGAACGAGCGACCGAAGGCGCATTCTTTGCTCTCTCGAGGAAGGCGACGTGCTCTTCGTCGGTCATCTGGGCTCGGGGTCGAAACCTCCAGCTTTCCTCGTTCGCAAGCTCGGTGAGGAATGTGTCGTTGTTGAGGTCAGTGTCGGCATTGGAGGTAATTGAGTTGGCGGTAGCGTGAGGGTTGTATAGAGGTATTTGCTGAGCGTCAAGCCGCTGTTGCCTAACAGTAGTCGGATGGCGGGGGGCGCGAGGCATAGTGAGAAAGCTGGATGAAGATGAAAGGGGGGGGAGGAGGAGGAATGTCGGAGGGCCCATGAAAACTGAGGCATGCCCTTTTATATGACGAACTAGTGGTTGACGAACGACTCCCAGTCTTTTGCTAAGTTCCCAAAGATCGGCCGTTGACACCGAGTCAGTCACCGCTTTACCGCTGCTCTCTTGGCTGTGTCCAAACTGGGACAGTTCCTTGCCCGAACGTCATATTGCGTGGCGATAAAAGAAGGCGTTGAACAATCCTGATCGAGGTCAATCCAATACAAAAGGTCCTCAATCCGAGATTTAGTGTGTATTCCTTGCAGAGGTACAGGAGAAAGGGTTCGAGGCTGTGGCTACTGCATTAAGTAGGGGTATCTTGAACATGGGGAGGACGGAGGAGGTTGGTTGAGGGTTGGTTGAGGCTGATAGCTTACTGCGATTAATGTGATGTTGTTGAGTTGTTGTGATGATGATGATACTTAACTTGTGAGATACGTGACACAGCCACCGATAGAGGCTTGTACATTCTCTGTCGAGAGATGGGATTCAAGGACCGTGTTTCATTCCACCGCAAGAGCCGAAGATGCAGAGTACGTCTTCTGATAAACTGACTCAAAACCTTAAGTCTGGATCCCGACCACCTTGACAGCATTTCAAGGACAGTGGCTCACCGACGCCCATTAGGTGCCCTCTCCCCGCCCGTGACTGCTTTTTCGTACATCCTGAGGATCCTCAATGGAGGGATGCCAAGTTGTACATGAGGAACTACACTCGCCGGTCCTCCTCCTCCGAGCACAGGGGTGGGCGAGAACGGGAAAGGGACTACTCGCCTGAGAGGTCGAGGGATAGCGGGTGGAGCACGCGGGAAAGACAACGAGAACGCGAAAGGGAGCGCGAACGGTCGAGGGGTAGGTCCAGGTCGAGAGAGCGAGCGCTCGCGAGGTTTAGTTCAGCTAGAGGGAGGAGGGAAGACTCTGTCGCGTCGTCGCGCGAAGATACGGGCAACGATACTGCCGCAAGGACCGTGCCTAGTACCCCTGTTATACCTTCAGCACCAGCTATGTCGCGTGGCAAGGCACCATTGCCATCGCCTACATCCAAGAGCAGCAACGTTGATTTCCTGCAGCGACCCCGCGAAATCGGGAAACAACCTTCCCAAATTAAAGTAGGTGCTACTCCACGGCCACCTTCCTTACCTCCTTCCCCCCTCCTTCCGCCTCCATCTACAACACCTCTGCAGTCGCCCGTGCTCCCGAACTTTCGGGCGACCACTGCTCCACAAGCTCGTATACCCACTACGCCGACGAGTGCAACTTCTAATTCTGGCTTTCTTGTGCCAGACTTGCCGCCCCCGTCGAGCGCTGCTTCTAGCTCAAGCTTCGCAGTACCAGCTCCACCTTCTACAAGGACTACCAATACTTCTTCGAGTGCTGTGTCTGTACCGCCTTCTACTGCGAGTCCGGTTGCGATTACGCAAACAGAACTACGTCCACCGGCTTCTGTCAAACCTTCGACCATAATCGCGCTTGAACCTTCGACCTCGAAATCGTCTGTTTCTTCCGCAGCCACGACGATGGACATCTCTTCTTCGAGTTCTCCGGCGCAGCCTAGTACTCCCACTTTAAATGCTCCGATGTCCATGCCAACATCGACTATTCCCTTTACCACTCATGTCATCACTCCCACTGATGCGACTACGGCAAATCAATTGCCCAACATGAATGCTTCTATGACTTCGGATATGATACCTGGGCTGACACCCACTGATGCGACATCGACGCCGCGGGAGCCATCGTCAACCCCTCGAGATGGTCAACCACCACAACCACGGCCTCAATCTCAACCGCAACAGCCGTTGCCGCCACCCAGAGGACTGTCACCCCCTCCCTCACCCCCTCCACTGCCCCCTTTACCCAGTTTCGAACCTGCCCGGGCAATAACACCCGAACTCACACATGAAGCCAAGTTGGAATTATGGGCAAAACGAACAAAGTATGTCGTCTATTTTTCTTGCACCGCTCTACCTCTTCTGACATATCTTCTCCAGAACAATGGCAGAGATTCTTATTCACGAAGACCAGATAACCAAACTGACCTCGGATATCCATGACCTCACACGTTACTCTACTTCTCCATTTTTCACCTCGGACCCAGATGAGAAAAAACGCATTGAAGCCAACATTGAGGACCTAAAGGCGAAAAGGGAAGCAGCGAAACAGGCTATGCAGAAGGGGCTGGACATGCTTATTGGGACTGATACTTGGCCGAGCGTGCCGGTTATGGAGGAGGTGCAGAAGCGGAATGAGAAGGTGCAGGAGTATGTAGTTGGGCTTGTGGATGTGATGAAGGAGGTTGGAGAAAGATTGAAAGAGTTGGCGGAGATTGCGAGGAAGGGCGGGAGTAAAGACAAAGGAAAGGGCAAGGGCAAGAAAAAGGATAAAGGGAAGGGCAAGAAAAAGGATAAAGGGAAGGGAAAAGAGAAGGTGTCCGACGAGGATGCGATGGAGGTCGACTCAGAAGCGTCACCAGCAATTGGGATTGAGACTGAAACCGGGGCTGCGGAAGAACATCCTGCTTTAGATCCTGACGTTGATGATGACGATGAAGATGAGGAGGCAGAGAATCTGGCGCGATCAGAAGAACTAGATGAACTACGGACGAGATTCGAATCCTTGAGTGAAATGTGGCAGGATGTCTCGATCTCACTAGATCAAGCCGAGTCGTCTTGGATGGGTGGTGTGAAGGAAATGTTTCAAGACCTCGTCGAAGAACAGCAGGACACCATTCGCACCCGTGTCGAACAGCACAAATCTCGCATCGAGGAACACGTCACCCAGCTCAAATCCGACATCTCTCGGGTTGACGAAAAGGTTACGGCGGCAAGCAAGAATGTTGACTCAGTCGTAGATGAAACTGCACAGGCTCTCGAGAAGATTTTGAAGCTTAGGGAGGAGAGAGATGCACTTCTTGCAGACCAAAAGAAGTTCCTTAACGAGGAGTTGCCGGTATACAAAGCCAAGTTTGCAGCTTATGACGCGCAGAGGGAGAAGGACCAGAAGAGGTGTGCTGTGCTCGAGGCAGCGTTGAACGCGTATGTGAACAGACCGCCGTCGCCACTACCTGCTGGAGTTGGATCATCGCCATCTACTCCCTTGCGCAACGCGTCCAATGCGGCCTCTTCCTCAACGACGCCTAGCAACAACAACAACCGGAAAGCACGACCAACGCCTCACGCACCAGAATACCTCCTCAATACGCTCCGACCTTACCTTACACAACTCCTCCGAGAGAATGTGAAACCGCTCATAGAGGAGTTCCGGCGACGAGTGGAGGAAATGATGAATGCGCAGAAGGAAGAGATGTATGGGAATGTGTGGAGGAAGATTGAACTGACGTGCCAGGTGTTGGGTAAGGTGCAGAAGAGTGCGGAGATAGATATTGATGCGATTTTGGGGAGTGCGGATGTTAGCATGGGGGAGGTGGCGGGAAGGGATGGGAGTGTTGATACTGGACCTAGTGCAATCCCAGGTGCGAGTCCTGGCCAGGGGAGGATCACACCTGCGGCGCCCGCTGCTAGTCCTAGTGGAGGGAACGTTGCTGGCCCGAGTGGGGGTGCCGCTGTGGGCTCTAGTCCTAATGCGTGATAATGAAAAGGCGATGATGGGAAAGGGGTGGATATGGTCCTCTTTGTTTCTTGGGCTTTTTTTCACTGTGCCTTTTTTACCTTTTTCATCCTAATTTCTCCTTTCGTTCTTACCCAAATACTTCGCCTTTGGATCGATCGTGTATTTTTGAGTCAGCGTCCATCAGGAACTCAGCTTGGTGACCCACTTTCAATTGCTTCAAGCTCACGGCTCGACCCGATCCTACACTGTGACGATCTACACGAACGAATCTAGACCTGGAAAGCTCCAGCTCCAACCTTGGAATTCACGATAGAAGGGTTGAATTAGCGACCCAAGTTGGTACTGATCGTAACAAGGGGGTTGAAGGTGGCCTAGGCAATCAGGAAATGAAAACCACGAGTGGCGAACTACCCAGAAGCCCTCGCAGTATTACTTCCAATGTGCCTGATCGCGCCAGTGATATGCGACTCCCCTCCTAATCTTGGAAACTAGACCAATCCAGAAGTTCTTGGCTTTGGTGCCGAGGTGCCACAGTTACTACAATGCAATTTGTGATGGTAGTAGTGAGTCTGTCGGTAATGAAGTGTGTGATGTTCAGGTGTAAGTGACGCTTCGAGAAGGACTCCAAGGAGAAAGGGGACAGCTGTAACTTCTTGGGTCCTGTATGTTCTGGGTGAGGGTTAAGATTAATGTAGCATTGGTATGCAAAGGTTGATTTTACATTATAGGAGGTTCAGGGTGGAGGGGTGGTTCGTTGGTTGGGCGACAGGAGGATGCGTGAGTGAGTTTAGTGGGGCCGTAGATGGGCGCTTTATGCGTTCATACTGGAAGAAAATAGAGTTGATTTTCGGTGTACCTACCCCTGACAGATGAGGATGCGTAACTCCTGGACAATGACGACAAACCAAAGTCTGGATACCGTTGATGAACGGCATCACGCACGACGTATGTATTGAGTCTGGAAATTCGCCTGGTGGAGTTCCCAACAGAGTACTAACGATGGCAGTTTTGGTGCCTCGTCGGGCACAAGCAGTTCGGCTCAGTCCACCACCAGGTAGGGCAAAAAGCAGGAGAAAATCTCCAAGCTACTGCCTGCACTCGAGCCGCTTGAGAGTCTTAGAGATCGACGCTCCAGCCAACGAAGTGACTTGCCGTCGGCACTAGCAAAAAAGTACCGTCACAGGATCGCCGTGCGAGGGTAGTTAAAGTAGTTGTGCATTGAACCTAGCGGTGAGATCTGGGGTAATCAGTGCAAGAACACCCAAAGCCGAAAGTCAGTGTGTACGTAGAACACTGCCTGAATAGTTGCCGTAGGGTGATAAGATAGCCTCTCGTGCAATACGTTGAGATGTATCTTGATTGCATGGAGATACTAGACGCTAGAGAAGCAGATTAGATGTCGTCACATCCATCCATCCTTCTAGTCGAGAAACGAAATATAAGGCATCCAAGGGTTATCCGCCGAGGGCGATCGAGAGGTCAAATGCGAAACAGATCCTACGGTGGTCCCACGTCACCGAAGTGTTTTCAAGCAAATCGCGGGACAGAACTTGTAATTGGACAAGTTCCTCAGTGTCGAGCCAACCAGACAAGCGCTCAATGGTGTTTGCGTTGTAAAATTGTCAGCGCTAAAGATAAACGCTTCGGTCGTGACAGATAATATGTGGAGCACGCGTCGCAATAACACCTCGTTCATAGTCACAAGGCGGTCGTAACGAAAGCGCTGTAAGGTCTGAACAAAATCAAAAGAATATGTCATAAACCTTAACCCTAGTTTATGAGCAGCTTCATTCTGCCTGAACACATCGTTGAACTGGTTTCTCTGCACCTTCCCTCTCCTGCGATCAGATTGACACGGCTCGAGATGAAGAATGAGAACCACTCTATCGTACGGACTACAGCCGAAAGCGTGTACTCAGGACCCTCCCACATTTGTCGACCATCCGTCCCAGACCAATGTGCACTCAGATGGTTCCAAGATTGAGCCCCCCGTTTTCAGCTTGCCTTGCTGGAGCATCGTGTTGTGGAGTTGGTTTTAATTAAGAGAGCTGATGGTAATTGTATGCCTATCTCCTGAGCTTAGGCAATGGTCCGTAACACACCGTGCACACCGTCCTTTACTCTAGGTTTTACATCAATCTCGCCTCGTAACGCTCTGCTTTAGCTCACGAAACTTCTGGAATATGTCATATCTACTCTATCACTTCATCATACTTGAGAAAGTACGCGAAATCCATGGCCCGAGGTGAGTGGGTGATCCAAGTCGTCGTAACTTTCCTCGTGTAAACCGCGAGTACTTGCAGGGCATTCTACTTCACACTAAAGAATTCGTCTTCGATTACATATTTTAACAACCGGATTGCACAATTCACGGCTTGGGGCAGAACCAAGGGCTCTTGACACTCTTTTTTCAGCTTGACGCGCCTCGTGTCTGGATCATATGACTCATCAAACCCGAAGCCTGATCAGCCACCTCAGTCATCACGCTTGGTCTCTAGCCTCCAGAAAGGGCATTTGCGCTATAGAAGCGTAAAGGGAAACGACGCTACGAAACCTTGGATCCAGTTGCTGTTCTCCTTTATCCTCGGGCCTGCGGAGAATCTGGCCTCACAGCACGAACCGCCCATTTCCAAGTGGGCCATGACTGCAAAGGTCGACGGATTCGGCCATATTGCTGTGTGCACTGCCCCGCAGTAATATGTTCTCATAGAGTGTCCAGAAGCTTTTGTCCCCCAAACCGCCAAACCACTGTTTTTCGGGTGGTGCAACGTGGGCGTAGCACACTTCGCTACTGGCCAAAAATAGGGGTACTTTGGGAAGGCGGGTGAGTTCTTCAACAAGGTGCAAGACAACCAGGGTCGAATATTAGGGATCAGGTTCCGATACGAACCCTTGGCGAGGATGTAGGTGCTGTGGCTATGGAAGAGGCCGTACCCGAATAGATTAGATGCGGCCCAGACGCGACCCTGGTGCATGAGTCTGATATGACTCAATTCAAAGCGTCCAAAAGTTTGGGGAGGGACAACGGCATCTTATCTGAAGTTGTGGTCCGACATGTGTGTGGTGACGACTACTGGTTCGGAAGTATCGGCGAGACGAAACAACTTCCAGCGGGCTATCCCACTCTGGCATTTTCCCAACTCGGATAGCGACATCCCAACCCTCTTTCAACTCGTGTTCATGCTTGTGTCATGCTTCGCATTTACCGGAATGTCTAAGTCGATTGTCGCCACATTCCTGCTCTTGACCATGAGGAACTGGAACCGCCAACCAATTTACGAAAGCTCGGGCCATTTCCGCCTGATGGCTTCCTATTAATCGTCCTTGACCCTCCCGCCCCGTAAAATTCATCACCGCTAGCATCTATCACCTGATTTTCAGCTTCCTACCTGCACACTGAAGATCTCCATGAGGCATGTCGACATTCCGTCAGCGTCTTGGGCTGATAACGAAGGGTTCAGTCTTGTTCACGAGCCGGTAACCTTCTCTCCTCCCAAGCCGAAACACCAAGTCCCTGGAGGAGGGGAAAGGGACTCGACTGTTGATGACAGACAGAATCATTCTATACCGTGATGATAAATTTCCGTCTCGCGAGACCTCGTGGGGGACCTTGGATTGAGACTACGGGGACGGCCAAATCACAAAACATGCGCAGAAAGCAGGGCGTTAGGAATGGAAGACGGAGAACGATTATGATTTTTCCCATAGTCTTGGTGACCACACCTTCGGATACGAGATGATGCGGATTACATGAAAGGCAAAAGGATCAATAAAGCTGTTGGCCTACCGCCTCCGGATGTGGCTGAAACATCGAACATCGTTCGATTGAACCTTGAAGCCTTGAGAAGGTTTCCAGACGCGGACGGGTATTCGCGACTTAATGTGTGGAGGAAAGAGCCCTAACACTGCGCCAGGCGCCTGCTTCACTTCGTCATCAGGTGGAGTATCGACGTCGATCTGAGCCTTCGTTACTAAAAAGGGAGGCTGTAGAGGCTGATTTCCAGAATCTCCAGGCTCTCTGGGCTGTAAGACTCGGGGTGAAATCGGATTACTGCGGAGACCGCAGAGGCACCGGACTGACGAGTGTTTGAGAGGTGGTATGTATCCGGCAAGACTTCATTCACCGTCAGCTCCTTCCTGCCTCTTCCTTATTATGTGCTGCTCATCTCAGCTCATGTGCACGCATGTTACTTCTTTTTTCAGACCTGACGATGTCCTAGTCGGTATCTGCTGAATGACTGATCGCTGGGCTGATTTCCCCACCGACAAGATCATACAAAAGGCGTGCAAAAGGTATGTAAACGTCGCGATTTCGATTACATTTATTTTTGCCGGCCGCAAGGATGTTCATAGGAGGGTATTCAGATTGAATTGATTACTACATTCAGAGGGTTCGATGATTGACTACATGCATTGCACACCAAGTTCACGGAATAGGTATAGCTTACGATCGCGAGCAAAAATCAATGGCTTATCTGTTGCTTGTCACATATCCAGTATCTTTATCGTCTGGAAGATAGAGAAGTGAAGCATCACGGCGTTATTCAAAGAGCAGGTGATTCTGCAGGAGCCAATTAAGATTGTGGGAAATTCGTCCTCAAACCCTGTCGTTGCTGTTAGTTGCTGTTAGGTTAGTCGTCAGCCGTTTACTTGGGACTCACTTTCTGTTTTCCCTTCTAGTGTTCTTCTCTTGTTAGTAAAGTACAAGCACTGAGCTATGCGTTCACAGCACCACATACAAAATCACCATTCCCTTCGGATATAAAATTAATGTACAATATCAATGCTATTGAGTACCATCCCAGCTCGGGTATGTTCCGGAAGGTAATTCACACTTGTGCATCTCAAAGTGTGAACAGCACGTCAAACCAAGTAAAGCGCTGCTACAGGGACCCTGGCGGTTCTCTAATTAGACCCCAGGCTCTACTGCCGTCTTCCTAATGGGACGGAGTAAGACAAATCTGGTCTTCCCCCCACAACCATCGTCCTAGAATGGCAGCCGCGTATGATGTGGTACCCGTGGTGACTGCCATCTTCCCTCTCACCATCTGCTCGATTGGAGTTTGCGACGACCTGCTCTCACGAGTGCTTGAACCAATTCACAAACCACTTGTCGGGATTAGTTTCTACGGCGCTCGCTTGACCAACTTGATCAAGCCAAACTTACACGTCACAATGATCCACTCATATATACGCATAGTTACAGTTACAGTTACAAACTCTGTAGCCGCTGGGTAATTACTTGCATAAGCGCCACACTTCCTCCGAAGCCCCTTTTCACTATTGCCTAGTGGCCAAAGCCCAATGATGTATACAACTACCCAGACTGACCCCCGACGTTCTGATCTGTGAATGGCGACTAGATGAATGATTCTCAGATTAGCGGACACGCGTAAGATTTTACAGAATAGAAACTGAAGAGGTGATACCTGCTTCGACGACAGCTAAAACATCAGTCGCCGCTTGACTTCAGAAATAACCTTCAGATCGTTGTCAAAATCGAATTCTGGAACATCACTCTTCGCCAGGAGACCTTTATCAAGTCCTGGTCCAGACCGTTAATTTCGGATGCTCCCTTTGGTGTGGACAACTCTTCAAGAAGCAAAGTATTCACGACTACAGCACATGGCTAACCCAGGTCCTGTCGTTTGCACTCCAGTGGAGGGTAAATCCCCCTTCAGTACTGTGAGAAGCCTTCTGTATTTCCAGAAGCATGCCCTCCCGTGCATGCGAGGACTCGTGACATGTAGGAACCTTTAATTAACTGGCGAAAGCTCTAAGTCAGACCTTTGAAGGAACCCAGATACTGGACTGATACCAACCTGCGCAGAGAGCTGGTATAGATTACTTGCAATTGATCAAAGAGCTAACAAAAGCTGAGCGCAGCTTTCGGTTGCTCTGCCGTAGGCTAAGAGCCAAAGGTCAGTTCCGTCTTGGTAGCTATTCTCGAGTCGAGTAAACCAAATGTGGAGGATATCAGAGTTCGTCAGAGCAACGAACCAACAGCCCTTGCGCTGCTTATGTCCCACTCGCGATCCCACGTCTGACGTGGCAAATATAGAATACAGAATAGATGGGCACACGCTTGTCGGGGGAACGCTTGAAGAAATCACAAGCTGTGCAGTTCAGGCACTAAAACAAGCATAGACAAGTACAGGAAAGGAAAGGAAGCCGTGGCATCCGGAGGTCTGCCGACATACTCATCAGGCCGCCTGCTCTGGCGCATTGATGGATTGTTCTGTATGCCTCCCGACTCCTGAGTCTTGTTAGGAGAAGCCACCCTGGTTGCATCTGCTTGCCGTGAATGATGCGTGAATGATGCATCTCAGTTTGATCTGTATGGCCTCGAGTACTTCCAACGTTCTTCCCGCCTCTGAACACGGGAGAGGAGTTACTGAGGTCACCTGGGTGTTGGATTAACCCACCTTGGGAACGAAGTGGTTGGTTGCTAGACAGAGGCGCCTATGGTGATCGCCTATATTGTCACGACAAGGAAAAGCTATGATGCAGTGTTTCCCAAGGTCCGCAAAATACATCACTGATTATACCAGGTGAATCCACCCCACAATGAGGTCAACCATAAGGCGTCGGTGGTGACACCCGACCGGGGAAACATGGAAATAGCTTCTGTGTGGGTGGGTCGCCCGTTTGCACTTCATGTGGATCACGACGACTTACCAGGTTCTGGGACAGTTGGTTCGGATCTACGAATGGCGATATGATGGTATCGTCAGTGACGTCATTATCATCTGCCTTGCAGACCTGCGATGAGAACCAGCGTGCGGTCCATTCAGCTTCTGTTCTGAGTATCCTTCCCATTGAATGACCTTTGCGAATGCAGGGTACCCGATGTTAGCGATTAAGTCCACCCTAGCGTCTCCTTGTGTGCCGGAGCATGTATAATGTGAGTTCAGTTGTAGGTAGGTATGTTTAGGATTCTACATTCAGCCCGAGAACAAACCAGAAATTTCCGCCTGAGAAGCAGAGCGGAGCTACTTCAACTCTGTTTTCCGACATATCAAGGTCGTATGTTCCAGAATACTTCCTGAACCAGCTCCTGACTACTTGGTACGAGCTCAACGAGTGAGGCGTCCATACACAGACTATTTCCAGTGGTTTCTTCACAAGCATACACACCACCGGGTAAACTCGGCGACCTTTGTTTCGCTGGCACTGACTTTGACACACGCCGGGGTTTATCAGAACTGGAGATGATGATGACGTGGTTCTCTCACCTTATGTATGGCTTTGTTGTAGCAAACCCTGGGGTAACCGACATTTCGCCGACCTAACCTATCAGGTACTCGCTCCAGCAATTAGAGCGCATTGAGTGTTGAGTGAGCTGTTTATTACAGGATAGACCTGGTCATCGACGTTCGTCGTATGCCGACAAGTACTTCTTCGACCCGATGATTCACTGCCGGGGTTTATAGGAACGAACCTTACCGTTGAATTTCGGAATAACAAACGACTTTAATTTGATAAAGCAAGGAGGCAAGAAGGGGTAACTGCTTGGAAATTTTTCGTGCGGGGTCATACTACCCGAACTACAGTAGAGCGTACTGTGCTTTCACAATCGATATGGGGAAGATCGTGAAAGTATGATACAGGTGTATGCCTTGAGGCGCTAAGGTTGCTCCTGTGAGTAATAACTGCTTGATGGAGTATCAATCTCCGGTCGTGTGCAGTCAACACTTGAAGGAAGCCTGGAATTCTCGAAAGTAAGGTCCATTCCGGTTTCGATATCCAGGTTGTGCTTCTCAATGATGCCGTTAAATGCCTTAGCTTCGTTATCCTCGAGGACTAACGGAATGTCGGTACGAAAGGCGCCAATCACGAGTTCCATGAAAGATGAACTCATGACCCTCAACAGATAGATTTCAGCTATCAATCTTTTATAGACATGTAAAAAGGATTCGAAGGCGTCAAAAACAGCCGTGGAGCCGGATTGTAGGGGCCGGCTCAACGGAACACTTGGAAAGACCTGCCCAATCAGTCGATCGACCACAGAAGTCAACAATCACATATTCATCTTATCAATAGCTTAATGCCAACGAAAGACGTCAGTCCCATTGCCACAACCACTGCGGTGTTCTGGCTACAGGGCCTAATGACCGCATAGTCCAGTCTGAATACATCATAAGAATCGATACACGCAAGCCCCCATCATCCGCCGCTGGGGTGGCCGAACATCCTGGACTATCCCAGAGCGCTTTCATTTGTGGGGGAGAAGATGCCGTTGTTGTCATATTAAATGATTCAATACAAACTACTGCGCCACTGAACGCATACAGATGCGTAAGTGGAAGGGTTGATACGACTGCTATAGTCACAGCATTCCTGGGCGTTTATGTACTCATGATGCAATTTGAAGCAGTGCTCAGGTTAGATTCCGGTGTCCATCGCCTTGACTCTTGACGGGGATCTACTGTGGCTGTAAAGCAAGGGCCCTTGTGTTTCAACCACCTCGCAGCGTAGCGCGGTCTGAGAAGCAGTCTTTGCTTTCCGGCCAGGTGGCGTTACTTGACCCTGGGAGAGCTTGGTGGTGCGGGAGCTCGTGAATCGCCTGTACGAGTCCACGCAACAATGGTTTGCAGCACGGAGAGTGCAAGAAGTGATGCTGCGAGATGTTGTGATGGCCCCAGTGTGAATTCTTTGTTACGATAGGTGCTGTTCAAGGCCCCTTCTCGGTCCAGCTCCTTGATGTCGTTGTCTTTCGGGGAAATATTGGCTCCGGCCGCTTGTTATGAATCCTTTCAACGAGTCCGAAGCGCCTTAGCCTCGAGTTCTCCATCCTACTTGCCACCAACACCTTCTGCCGTTGTGGCCCTGACTTCATGAGATGTCTTGCCAGTAATATCACCCTCAAGAATCGAGTTTTTGGTGAGTCTGGAACCTGAACCTTACTGCCACAGTATTCAAAGCCACGCGAAGAAATGTTTCATGGCAGCGTGAACTCGGTGCTGTCGAGCTCCTGTATGTTCGTGTGGCATTGATGGTGATGTTTCCAGGTCCGACAGACTGGAGATGGTTCAAGTTAGGATACATTTTAGAAGGATGGTTGCCAGAAACGGCAGAGTTATTCTCGACACCAAGTTCACCGGGCTACATGAGTTTTACCTTGCAGTAGCATACAGGGCAAGTCCAATGGCCGTCTTTCTTCCTTCCATTGTTCCCTGCATTCCCCATGCGCGGCCGATCGGCCTTCTGACTTGGTCCGTTCAACTTGGTCCGTTCAAGCTTGTTGCCGCTGAACAACGCCACTGAGGACCTACAGCCCAGCCCTGCCTGAGCTCTCATGGGCTTCATACAGTGACACCCTCGTGGTGTTCTTCTCTGGTAACGTTGCTTTGGTGAGCGCTGTACTGTGAGTTGCGAAATCATCGGTTCGCACCTTACCCAGTCCATGCTCCTTCCGGCTCCACCAACTCTTCGACCAAGCCATTTCAATGCCAGAACATCGTTATGCTGTTGGACTCAGAGAGAGTCACCACAGCCCTTTATACCAGTCTACTCTAGGCTCAGAGTGTTGAAGCTGTCCACCTTTGTGGTTCCAATTGAGGAAGTTCATTGATGTCTCGGGCACCTCGGAAATACCTTCAGCCCGAACTCACGAATGAGCAAGTGTGAGTGCTGGTTGGCTGGTTTGTTGGCTGCTGGTTGCGCCTACGTTTGAGTTATGCATACAGTGCAGTTCATCTCTGTCGATACCCTCTTTGATGATGGCTCCGCTTAGCTTTGCCGAGCGCTTCAGATATCTAAGCAGGCGTCCGTTCTAATCAAACAAATGGACGTTCATATTTATAAACAATGACAGGTCTATTCTCAAATCCTTCGTTCTTTGTTCGAACTTCCTTATGAACCCTTTAATGTAACTCGGCATCATCATCATATACACCACCATCACTTCCAGTGCTCGAATTCCTGTCCCTGAATCTTTCTTTCTGAGAGCAAGCATCACGGAATCTGAAAAGTGTTCCATTCCGGAATCAAGAAGCTATGGCTGTCGGGTCTCAGACTCAACTTTCATCTTCTAGAATTCCCGCTCGCCTCGGTGCGCCAGTGGTGCTCACCGGTCTCACGCTGCATCTCAAAGAACAATACGACATTTCCAAAAGACTCAAACATCACGGTTACATAACAGCAACACCGCTTGCTCCGAACCACAAGAACACCGCGAGCCCGCGCGTTACTACGTACGAGCAACCCCAATGTGCGCCGAGTGGACGTCAAGTAAAAAAACCAAACAGCGCGTGTTTAGAAAATTCCTGGCTTCTCGTATCTACTATACATAGTCCCTCCTCGTGGTCTACAACATACCACACGAGCCTTTACAAACTCGTAAAAAGGAAGGCTGGGGTGGCGCTGAGGAGCGGGGGGGAATGGCAATAGTCTTCCCGAACCTATCACGAGTAAGATGGTTCGTACCGGTTGTACCGAATGCTGGTCGGCGCTCCGGGTGCCCCCCCATCTTGATCTCAGGTCTCAGGGCTTTCAAGACCGGGATCCTGTTGAGCATGGTCCGCCGAACATTCAAAACACGCAAGCCTACTTGACTGTCTCTCACAGCATTTCCCCTGATTTTCTCGACTCGTTAATACGACAGCTTGCTACGACTATGTATTTACCTCATAAAAGCGCGTACATATGCGTGCAATACATGTACCTTATTGTACGAAATCCCTATTTCCACCACCAACCAGTGGCCGAACAACGCAATCCCGCCGCACGACCTAAAAACTTGGGGGGAGCATACGGAGGGAAATATATAAATCGCCGGACCGGTAACTTACAAATCAGGAGCAACCTACCTACTGCTCTACAACCCCAACTTCGTTGGCAAGTAAGGGTAAAAGAAAAGAAAAGGGTAGTAACGTTACACGTAACAAATAACCGGAGCTCCCAAAACACACCTCAACCTCGCGGTGGCGCATTGTCAAAAAAATCACCAAAACCCACCCAAAAAAGTCTCTCTGTTTCCAAAACCGTAAAACCCGTTTTCCGAAATCCTCCGGCGGGAGGGGGGTTGGGGTAGGGGTATGTTGACAACAAAGCCTCGTTGTCTTTGAAGATTCCAGATTTGCACTTACGAAGTGATTGATAGCCATGACTGATGCTGTTAAATTACAAAGGTTATGGATAATCCAGGGTCGGGTAGAAGTCACCTAGGTTTCTCTAGCTAGGGCTGGAAGAACACATGTCCCCAACTTTTTTTTATCTCTTTGGACCCTCCGCGGCAGCAGCAGCAGCAGCAGCGTGTGTACGACATCGGCTTGTGTAAGCAGTGATGACTGATCTCCTTGCCTCCGACGACCAACCCAGGTTCAGTTCGTCGGGAGGTCGGGAGGTGACGACGAGGTACCAGCACACAGAAACACGTAGAATGTCGGCGACTCCGCCGTTTTCTTTCAGAGTTTTCCCGTCTAAATGTGAATTTGTTTTTCGGCAACATGAGAGAATGTTCGGTCGTCTTCGTTGACTCGTTGGCTTCGCGTGGAAAACTACCCTTGGCATAAGGCACATACATGTGAATTTTGAAATGCGAAAATTTTAGACTATATGCGCGTGTTTCCCCCAGTGACTGACATTAGTTCCCAACTCAACGACAAGCCCATTACGAAACGTACTAGCGCTGAGCTGCTAATGGGAAAAAAATCCGGAGACTCCTCATCGCACGCTATGATTCGCCGACGAAAATCGTGTCATTCATTTCGGTCAAATAGACTTCTCACTAGTGAGAGAGAGAAAAGTCGGACCACTCATGGCACACTACGATTCGTCAAAGAAAATCGTGTCATTCATCAAATAAACTTCTAGCTAACCAGTAGATAGTATCGTAAAAAGCTAATAATGCACTCTTAGGAGTGGTCCAAGGTCCATACTAGATTTATAATATGTAACCGAGGTCCCAAGGTCCGAGCGAGTGAAAGTGAACAAGTGAAGCGGAGAAGACAAGTGAGTAAGAGAAAGAGGGAGGGATAAGGCGAAACACTTAATGCCGTCTACCTATGTATGTGAGAGGAGGAATCCAGGTCGTGAGGTTGTCATAAAGCTAGGAATACATCGAGAGCGTGTTGATTGAGGGGGGGAAAGGGGGGGTAGAAGATCGACTGGCGACCTTGAATGGCGGAGACGAAGACGAAACCGAGGCAACATGAGTAAGAGAAGAGCGAAGATCCCAGGGGTCTACCACAGACGTCGACAACGTTTAAAAGGAAAAGGCGAAACATATGCACAGTACATGATGCAAGGATGAAAGAACCGAAGCAGGAAGCATGATGAAAAGCTGGTGATACAGAATGTTTTGAATGTGAAAATGGGGTATCGCGATGTCTGGTGTAGTCATGGGGATTGCATAGACGATGAAGATAAGACGTTGATGATACATGGAGAGGCATGAAGTTGAAGGCAAAGGTCCGATGATGATGCTGTGAAGCGATGTGATGCGAGTGGAAAGCAAGAGAGAGAGCAGATGATGATGATGATGGAAGGGAGCCATTCAATGAGTGCACATGAGGGAATGCACGCGATGCTTAATGCGCCGTTGCGCACGGAAGACGCTCAGATTAAATGCAAGACAGAACGTCTGCCAATGTCGCTGGAAGACTTCATTGCATGTGGGGACGTACTCTTCCTTTGTCACGACATGATCTGGCACAAGCGCGGGGACAGTGGTGGGTGATGATGCCGCGGGTGTGATGGACTCGATGTGCTCGTCGTCCTCGTGTGCTTGATCTAGTTCCCTCTCTTTTCCTTTATCCTTCCTCCTACGCCTCAATACCCCTGACCATCCTTGCTTCTCCTTTTCATTAAAAGGCTCTTCATTGAGGGCGGTTGCCTGCAAGTCGTACGACATGGGCGAAGAGGATTCAGCCAACGTCGAGGGGGAGTAGGAGTATGTTGTGTATGAAGGGGTATATGAGGGGGTATATGAGTGTGCATACGAATGCGCGTACGGGAAGCGGTTGTCGCAACGGTACTGGCCAGAGGAGCGACGGTGGGCATATCTGCTCGAGTAGGCATAGCCGTCGGCGAGTCTTCGCTCGTCGTACGCGTCGTCATCTTCGTCGTCATTTGTTTGGTCGTCGTCCGTCATTGATATTGTCTCCCAATATGGACGGGGGGAGGAGATTCGTCTGGGAGAGCGTGATCGTGGAGGGGAGATGGGGGTGAATGGGCGATAGTCTGGGTCATGGAAGTCGCCGTGGCTGTCCTTGAAGATGGTTGGGTGCTTGTTTGAGGGTGAGTATTGAGGGTCAAGGAGACGGGAGAGGTCGTCGTTGAAGGCATTGCGCCTAGCCTTTGAGGAGAGGAATGCCATCGTGGGCTCTGTGCTGGCTCTTGGGTGGGCCTTTCCAATCCTTTACTCGTCTTTTATAAACCAAATCACACAACACATGCTCAACAAGATCAAGATCCACTATCAAGATCCCGAGCTGGCCCGGTTCACATCCCCCAAACCCCTGCCTCCCCCACTCCGCATTGCTGCTCGGTTTATGTCAACCCCTCTGCGCGTGGCACATCACCTGGCCCAGCCCGCCTTCCTCCCCAGCTCATCTTCCCTCTTTTCTCTCTCCCAAATTCAACATTATATTCAGTCGATATTCTCGTTGTTCCAGTTCTCTCTGCTGCAGTCATGCACACGTAGTCGAGGGTGTTGCTCGATGACTCATTTGCTTATTCATTCACATTCCTTCCCTCCCCATCCTTGGAAGCACTTCTCGATTCAGATATCAGTCATCACAAATCAAGCCCCGCAGTTATCGCACATCCCTTAGCGCTCCTCTCTCCAACCGCGTTCCCCTGCCTTCCATCCTCGTATTCTCACGGCACGTTCCGGTCGATTTCGCGAGGACTTGCGAAACCTCTTCGGCATCCATCGATGATGACCAAGACTATTTCGACTTCAAGCTTTCCCTTGGCTTCCTCCAGAGCCCGAGTACCTTTCGGGCGAACAGGAGGAGCTTGTCCTTGCTGACTTGGGACATTCTCAGCCGTCCCTCGCCGACAACCAGAAGAGTCAGCATCCTTCGAAGAAGAGAGGAGCGTCTTCTCTCTCTACGCGACCTTGCCGCACCTCCGTGTATAGCTGCACATACACTTACCCTTTACCAACGGTTCACCGCATCGATGTATCCGTACATGCGGGGCAGATATACTGTAATTCAGTAAGATATGCTTAATCACACTCAACTTCCAATCCCTATCTCTCTCGGGAGACAACTTCCCCCGGCCCGGCATACACGCGTCCTCTCTAGAATATACAGCAGCAATAAGTGACCATATCCAGCCTTTCCGACATGACCGCAAGCATTCCTCCACTGACTCGATCGTCCCGACAATTTCCGGTTCAGTTCTATTCTCAGCCAGAGCCTCCTCGGATATGTTTAAACATGATGACGCAGTGATGGTGACACAACACATAGGTACCTGGTTCGACGATCACCTGGAGCTTTCTCGATCCAGTCACTTATACGGATGTGCGCTCAATTGACCTTTCAACTCTTACGACCATGAAATGTAAACACAGGATCCAAGCGTTAAAAGGTCCTAGCTCTCATTCCATGTTAAGGAACGGTCAATAATCAGCGCTGACCAGACGTGCTATGACCCAACTCCATCTTAGTAGTGGAGCTACTGAACTCAAGAACAAATCGACATTTCGAGTATCACTGACATAACACCGCCAATATCACTCATTTCTTATGTCTGATTACCCTCTTTCGGGTATCCGTGGTGGGTGCGGGGCTGCTGATATCAGTTTCCAGCTTTTGGCGCAAGTTGGGGACTGGACTCGTCAGACTTTAGGTTCCTTTTTACGATTGGAGCGGAGCGAAAGGCGGGGCGCATTGGCGAGCCATCCATCAGAATCGGAAGTTGAGAAGGTTCGGTGCTTGTTTCTGAAC
The DNA here is from genome assembly GCA_018524415.1 of Podaxis rugospora. NCBI lineage: Eukaryota > Fungi > Basidiomycota > Agaricomycetes > Agaricales > Agaricaceae > Podaxis > Podaxis rugospora. The sequence continues at coordinate 24,248 of JAEUWL010000277.1, forward strand.
GACGGAGCGAGGTGCGTGGATTAAGGAGTGGATGCGATGGCAAGATGGCTGTAAGCTATGATGTAATTCAGAATAGACATGTCGCTCTCCAATGGCTGTATATCATTATCAGACATATGTTCTCACAGTTAGTATGTCGGTGGGGTCTTGGACGGTGAACAAAAAGGTAAGCTCGTCAGTACAGTAGACCCGACCGATTCTCCTGACTCACCTCAGTTGGAGATTATGGCATACAGCAGTCGCATAGACGGTACCCCCTTCGCTTGCACCAAGCCCTTCGTTAACCGACCTATCCGCTACGAGATAACACTAAATAAACCAAAGCATACCAGCTTAAACCATAAACAGCGACAAGTTCTCAAAGCTTCATACCCATCCCCGGAAGTTAAGTTTATTGTTTGGTGTATGTCAGAAACAATAACGTGATAGGCGCTGGGGAAACATGGATCAGAAGTTACTCTGTGTATTCAGAGAAGCGGATCCTGCGTGAGACCACTTTCAAAGCTCTTGCTCACGCGCTTCATACTTTCTACAAAGATCTGGAATAGGAAAGAAACGGGATGGAAATCAGACGGAAACTACTTGGGCAGGGTCAAAGGGTGGCGTCGGTGTCGAAATTCGTGTGGGTGCTACGTGTTCCGAGATGCCATCCTGCGGGATTTCGACTTCCCTCTTCGGAAAAAAAATTGAGGCTATGGAGAAACCCCTTACAACTTTAGACAGCCCCCGTTGTTCAAGTAGCGCCATCGGAGGCAACTGACCTGCTATACCCTGCCCAGGTAAGTTCTCCTCGCAACTGTGGCCACGAGCGCAATAGTAAAGTTGTATTTGGGAAAGAAGGGTATGGAACTAGAACAACCCAGAGCGAGTTGGTTTGCTTCAGCTGCTCATATTCCGAGAAGAATTCGAGACACTGCCACTTTTGACTTGCTGTGAGCATGTGTGTGGATAGACGCGGTGGTGTGTAAAGAGTGCTGTGGCTACAGCTTTTTGGAAGTTCTGGAAGGTGTGTGTTCTGGAAGGTGAGTGAGTGATGTTCATCATGTTGCTGTTGTCCTTGTGCGTGTTCATACTGCGCAAATCTTGAACTGTGATCGACGATTACTGATTATCTATCACCTTTGTAAGTCGGGGAAGTACCACCTAGTTAGGATGCCATGTAGGTGGCTGTTGAAACACTGTTTGTACACGCCACGTTCAGCCATTTACCAAGTCGCGGGCTCCTGACACTTGGAAAACCTGAAACTTGATTTGAGGGACTTGCTATTCTTTCTCATCGCAGATCACGGGCACTATCACCATATGATTGCGTTTGGGTGTATGTTTTCCCAAACATGCCACACCATCATTAATCACCCTCCCGCTGCCCATGGGTTGAACGACTATGGCGGAATTTTGCGTCGTGGATGCCTTGAGGTAGCGCTTCTTCTCCATGCTTGTCGCAAATGTGAGCGCGTGAATTCGCCAAACCCGAATACTGTTATACTGATAGCATAGGGAAGACTCCCATGTGTGGCATGCCCATTGCCCTGCCTCACGAGAAGTGCAAACTCTGAGCTATGAACCAGTCGCAGAGTCCCGAGTGGAGAAAAAATTACACTGTATGACTCGAACTATGCACCCGCAACTTCATATCACCCCAGTTTCTCAAGCTGAGAGGCCGAGGCCAAATGGACGGATCATCGATCTTATATCACTCTGAGACACATAGCCACAACTCCTCAGGCGCGCTGGTTTTCCGCAGCGCAGCAAGCAACAACATTCTGTCCCTTTTGTGTTCTGCTCTGCTTATGTCAAAAGTCGAACCAGGTGACTACCCATAGTAGTAAGTTCTCTTCAGTTCATTTGGCGCACTCGCCCGAACACGGACATTCCAGGAAACCCTCCTCCCGATCGAGCAAAAAAGCCCGGGCACATCCGATTTCCAAATCCTGAATCCTGAAATTCTGAAGGCCCAAGTTCCCTTGGACCTGACCTGGAAGTTTCTCTAGAAAATTTCGGGTGTCTGTATGAGGTGAACCAGGAAGACGCCTTGAGGCGTGAGGGGGTTTACGGCGTGCTAGAACACTATTTAGAGGATTCAGGATTCTTTGGGGTGCGGCGTGTTTGATACACGAGGCAGCGTGTGCTTTGGTGTCGGTGCGAAATCGGGCGACATCGGGCAATGTGTCGGGAAGTTGGGTGGCCTGGGATAGGTCTTTAGATTATCATGAGGCCTCGAGGCACCCATATCTGATCTTATCTAATCAGTCCAGGGGGAAGCTTATCGTCCCTTTGTCCTGTCACTTTACCTTTTCAGGGGTCAGTACAGGTTTTACTTCTTGATTATCTGGGTAGCGGAGTACGAGGGCCGGGACTTGAGCGTGATGTCATGTTTTCATAGTCTACCAATCTCATCGACCCAGGTGGCGGCTCGTTGACCATTGCCACCTCATCAGCTCTGTTTCGCCAATCGAGTTGTTGTCAAAGGGCTCAGGATCATTAACCGGGGGTCAGTGTGGTTACGTGTGAGTATGTAAGAAGGTGTAGCACCAGACCAGCCAGGGCTTGGTCAGAGGGTACACGCTGGAAATCACCGAAACCTGTCTCCCTTTCCTCACGGGAATTTCTTTACTATCCATCATCTCATTTCGCTTTTCGGTAAACGGAAAAGCGTGATGTGTTTCAACTTGAAATGATTGATAGCGTTCAAGTGCGAGTTTACCTGAGTGCAACATTTCATCAACTTGTTCACCCGACGCAGATCGAATTATAAGTGAAAAATAGGTCAGAAAAACAAATAAGTGATGCCGTAAAAGGGGAAAAGGGTCGTCTCGACGATCCAGTGGCATGGGCCAGGTCACCCGAAATACTCGTGGTTTACCTTTTCAGGAGAGCCTTTTCTTCTGTCCAATATCTGACTGGCAGTTGGCAGGGAATTCCGTCTAGACGAGGACATGGCAGTGGGTTGGTGAGGTTAGGGTTAGCAGTTGATGTATGACGTTAGCGGGTGCATCGATGACGATCTATTCGAGCCACGTATAGTCCGCAATTTGGCCACCTGGTGGAATTCTACCGGGATCCTGTCTTCTCTTTTCTTTTTCCTTTCTTTTTTTTTCTGAGACTTACGGGATGATGCGTGTATGTGTATGTGCATGTGCTATAGAGTGGTCTGTCATGTGCGATTCATAAATGGATAATTGATAATTGGTGGCTGTTAATTCGGTTCACTCCTCTGTCAACTCCTTCCCCTGATTTCTGTTTACTCCTTCTGGGGGGACTTTGGGCGCCTAATTTCTGCTCGTCTCTGCGAAGGAGATGGATGCATCACGCACGACGTCACTGGTCTCCAAATCTTCTTCGAATTCCCAGGCATATTATCGACAGGTGAGTGACCTATGTATCCCAACCCCTACTAAGGCTCATGGAAACGTACCCTATACACAAATAGACCTCAAAAACAGGAGGAACCTTTTCTGATACAATCACGTACATCCAAAAAGGTTCTTGGACAGGGTGGTCTCCACTCGGGGGAGATATACAGTAGTGGAGTGTTCACAAGGAACACCAAACGAACTCCTCAATCCCAGTCGACCGAGGGGTCAACTTATCGGCTTTCGGAGGTGCAAGCTTCAGTGACAGGAAAAGTGGAAGGAGAGGAGTGTTGGGAGCACGGACAAGTTCACTTCCGAGGTCTTTTCATACCCGATGGTGCGAGCTGGTTATCTCTAGAAGGGGCTTCCAGGACGCGCGTCGACCGTTGATGATGAGTTTGCTCCCCTGCTCGCAGCTGCAGTCAGAGACTGAACGTACAGGACTATCCCTCATACCATTTCCGGATCGCTAAATGTCTTTCTGGAAGACTTCCACCAACCTAGTACATGCATTCGTGAACGTCACACGACTTTGGGTTATTTCCGTCTAGAATCTTAGAGGCGGGGGCTCTTCCATTCCTGCGGTATTCAGCGCTTAGTCCACCATTCTGGCTGCTCATATGGCTATTCTCGAAGTCCTTCCACCTGCTCTCTCCGGTCTCGGATTCTCTTCCGCTCTTCACCGCATCCCCGCTGCTCAGTTCATTCCATCGTGTTCTTCCATGGCTTCCCAGCGAGAACGTCCACATCATCACGTATTCTACCGACATCTGGTTTCCGAATCCAACACCGATGCGAAGACGCAAATGGGGAGTGCTGCGAACCCGTTCCCATTCGAGAGCATCCACACATGCCCAGAGCATGAGCGCATCAAGCCTTCTAACCTTGGTGTTGCCAATTTCTCGGTACCCCGGTACTCCAGTGCTCGGTGCTGGGCAATCGCGCGGCGACCCAAGTCTGGGCGACCTATTTCAGGTCGCCTAGCTCGTTCAGTCCCAATTGTTGATGGTCGATAGGGGTCAGGGTCCTTGGAGTTGCTCAGAGTGGCGTCAAAGCGCTAGACGTGCGACCCTTTCTTCCTGTGCTATTCTTGCTCTGTCCGCGGGAATCTTATTTGATGACAATGATTAAAGCGTGGAGACGATTTAGGAGTTTTCAGGGAGGGTTGGAGGCAGTCTGAAGGATCTAGGGTATGATGGTTATCTGGTTATGCGGGGAGTAGGGATTGAGGTTGAAGGTATGAATATCGCGGATAGACCCTGAAACATGACTTTTGTAGACCCGTGCTTGTTTTCCTTCCGAGACTCAGCTTCTAGGCCAGTGCAGGTCGAATCCCATTGTGAAAGGTCGTCTCTCACCTGGTGATACCGAATTACTGTCCCCCTGGTTGGATTGTGGAAGCTTATCACGAGTCTACGCACTTCTCGGGAGACCTACTTGATCCACACGAAAGAGCTTGATCATCACAATTGGCCACTTCTCCCCTCTCCTTCACCCCTTCGTCGGACTAGCATTCATTCCCGATTTCCAACGGTCCAGCAACCCGGCGTGGGCATTTGCTCGACCGTACCCGGTTATTCAGGAAATTAATGTTATCGCAGCAGCAGCAGATGACTCGAACCTAGGCTGTGCCACAGCTCTCAAGGCTGAGGCCAGAGTCAAGAAGTCAAGATCAGTTGGCGCCCGGAGTCAGGCAATCGAGCTGAGCCCTGATCTTGGCTGGCACCCTGGGTCCCTTCTAGTTCCGCCAGGCAGTGACTGTGACTGAACGTCCAACGCCCTGGTCAAGACTCGAATCATGTTGCGTCATGACTAGTTCAAGTGACGATCAGAGTCACGAACTTAGGGATGATGAGCAGGGCTGGTTTGGTTTTTATGTAGGTTGGACCAACCGGCTAGAGTTCGTTGTAGGGTTGACTCGAAAGGGACTTTTCTCGGTCTGGGCGTTACTAGAGGTGTGACGAGATTTGGCGAGAAGCCAGGGTGAAGGAGTCGCTTTGCAGATAAGCCTTGCTGTGCGCCTTTGCTTCTTCCTTCACGGATGGCTTTGCCTGCGACACCGGCTGGGGCTGTATATTCCACAACGACTCGAGCTAAAAGTGTTGGGATTTGGTTTGGAACTATGCCTTCGATCCGCTGGAATTTCGCTTCTGATCCGAAGGTAATGGATGATGATTAGACGGCTGGTGCGTTATAGTTTATGTTTACACTACCCTGACTGACTGCTGTTCCTACAAGCCTTAAGAGCGTGGCGTACAATATATGTCACCGTGGAACATGCACTCTTTCAACGCCTCAGTAATATATTCAACACAGGGGGGAGGGCTGTTCTGGTTCATATCCACGGCGTCTATCTGTCCATTTGATGACAATTTTTGGCGCCCTTCAATCGTCACGATTGATACACGTTGCCTGTAATCCTCACCTCGAACATATGCTATCTAATCAAAGCTTGGACACGCATACACGCGTGTTCATCGTTACAGTCGCTCCTGGTTACAAACCACGATCAAGCCAACCAGTTTCACGCGTGGAATCAAGCCGATTCGAACGAGGAGAACCAATACGTTCAAGAAGACGAATTCGTTTTTTTTTTGGCTCATCCCTAACCCTTGTGACGTCCAGGAACGTTTCTTGGTTCGGCTGGACTAGCTGGGTCGATCGTTCTTGTGAAAGGACGGCAAGCAAAGTTGTACCGGAGTGCTCGTTGCCAATGAACTGTCGCCCTCTCGTACCCTCAATTCCGGCATCGATACCTAACTTTCAATACAATTATGTTCGATTCATATGTGATCCCTGTGTCTGCTAATCTGCGATTCCGATGCAGATCCCTCCTCCCCGAGATCGTCCCTTCTGCCATCTCGGGTTATGCGATTCCTCGTTTGGCGCGCCTGTGCATATTAGTCCTTTTTGTGCCCCGCTCGGATGCCACGGACAGACGCGGCATCACCCACCGTTCGATGCTGGGTTGTGACTGGTATTAACAGTGAAGCGGAATGTCAGTCGACTTCTCGAGTGCTAAAAGAAGTCTGAATCAGGTTTCATGTCTTAGATGAGGGATAGTCCAGCCGCGGGTAGGCAGAGCATTCGCTTGGTGGGACTTGAGCTCTTCATGTGTAATGCCTGTTACTCGACGCCGACAGCAGCACCCCGCAGCGATCGGGGCCCCTTGACATCATCTCTGGGAACAACAACCCCTCTATTGTCGTGGGCGATACATCTATGCACACGACTTGGAACATTTTTCCCACCGCGTCGTCATATGTGTGCGCCGCCGTCAGCGGAATGGTTGTCGATGACGATGGTGGTTACAGAAACACGAGGTTTTCGCGTACCTTCGTGGACTGTGACTGCATGCCTCCACGTGTTTCCGTACTCGTTGGCTTGGCCCAGTGGATGTCCAACTGGTGGCCTTGACTGCTGCTTGATCAAGGCAAGCTCTTAAGCTTCACCTATAGCAATATTGATGGTCCTCTTCGGGAGGGCTCGGAGCCCAGTCTCGTCTCTGGCCAAAACTCGAAATTAACAGATGGAGGATGAAACTTCTCTCACGAGTCTTACGGCGGTTAAGCTGCTTTTTTCATTTGCTAAGGTTGAAAAGAACATTGGCAGCAGCAATTGGTAAAAATGTTCAACGGAAGCTAACACGTTGAGCCCAAGCTGGTTTGCGACCTTTGCGGCATGCCAGTTCAGATCATCCAATGTTAGTAACGACGAACTCCAACTTCCTACCCGGTCCCTTTCAACCTTCGATCTCTCCGATCACTCCAGTGAGCATCAACGGTCGACTACCGATAACTTATTAACGTTTATAAGCCGGCTTCTCCGTACCCCAATCCTATCCCAGTTTCTCCGTCCCTTGGCATTTTCAGTCAAGATATTGATGGTTCCGATCGTGATCCGTCTGGAGTTGATTCGCCTTCGCCGGTTGACAGGATTGTACGGGCATAGCAACATTGACTCTCGCAGATTCAGTATCTCTCTGACAAAAATTGTCTTATCAAGTAGCCGGGTGCTCCCTCATGAATAAGATATAGGTACGCCGGATGCTTTATGATTCGGTGAAGGTGATACCGGCCTTGTATTCCGATATCAACTCAATACTCGAAATCTTATCTGACAACCACAGTTCTGATACGACTTTACCCTTACTGGTGAACCAGGAGGGTAAAGGACTGAACTCCTCCCGCCTTTAATCGTGCTTGTTTTCGATGACACGCATTACTCTAGAAGATTAATTAGTCATAGTTAATGTCGTTTGCTACCCGGATGGTATGGTGGCCGTGGTGCAAAGTTATTCGACTCGGGTGGACTTGAGGCGGGCTCATTTACATCTTACCATACGTTCTTATCCTAAAGTTAGCTAGCGTGCAACGACTTCACCAATGTAACAGACACATAGTTATTCTCTGCTTGAACTCTGATGGAAGATGAGTTTAGCGTTCAAAGAATGACCCCGTTAAAGCACGAGAAGGGTAAGGTTGTCAGCCTTATGCCGAACTTTAGCTTGTTCGCGCGCGCGGCTTCGCAGGATGCAGGCCAGACTGTGACGACGATATCAGGCCAGCTAGTCTGGCTGTCGGGCTTGAAGCGCTCCCAACGGGATAACACAAGTCGTCTGACTTCTCTATTTATATTGGCTCTAGTCAGTGGCTAAAATGGTCAATTGCGCCTTTGCTTTTCAGCATTGATTAATGCCGCAAGGCCAGGGATAATGTATGAGTATAAGGAAAGCTCTTAAACGTGTGTTCCACCTCTCAGAAGAAGTTTTATGAATTTTTTAGCACAGTCCAGCCGATGGCTAATGTACGCTTAGGTGCGTTGCGCCTTTCCATTTTTGTACTTACCCTCATCGGGACACATGTATACCGGGAAGTAGTTTGTTTGAGGAGTGTTTCGACCTCTTGCATGTCCTCGGATTCCCTCGCTTCTTAGCACTGAAACCTGCTTCTCCCTCCGGATGGTTCAACTCTCACTCTCCAATCCTTGGCACACATGCAGCCATACAAGTCGACCGTCACAGTTACTGAAGCTTGAAGAATAACCCCTATGTCACTTCTCGCAGAAACGTGTTTTTCTCAGTTAGGGAAGGACAAATGGGGAACTACAACATCCGCCGCATGAAAAGCGCCGTCGCCGAATCCTCAAGGTGCCCTCAAGGTCGACCTAGGCCATTCTTATCCAGCCAGTGACCACGTTGCCTAGAAAGGATGCGATTGGAACGCTAGTGGTGGCTGCCTAGAAGGTAGTTGATCAAGCGATGGACGCGTGGCTTATCAAGATAACTGGGCTTCGAGCAGGTTCTAGCAGCCGTAGAAGGCGTGGGTTATCAAGATCAAGAACTTCGAAGGCGCAGGATTTGGAAAGTGAGCTGGATTGATGGTCATATTCTGGGACGGCGAAGTAGCCGGTAAGCGTCTAAAACTTATGTTTTCAGAAACATATTCTCAGGTCGAAGTCGACCAGTGTCTGAAGAGGATTGGTGCTTGTATTGATCACCTGTCGAGGTGTAATCAGCTTATCAAGATCCCATATCCACCGGTTAATAAAGCCCTCTTCGGACAAACGCTGACGGTTTTAGACGCTCTCCGGTCCGTAAAATCCAGGCTGTCTAGTAGGATTGCAGAGAGAACCAATGCACTGTGTTTGGGGGCGATGATGAGTTCGGTGGCTACATCGGTGCTAAACGCAACAGAGAACGCTCGAGGTAAATTTCTCCACTGTCCCTTTGCAAAACAAGTTGCATGGAACAACTTCGGGGATGTGCTTGAGAATTCACCGACATGTTAAACGAAGCATTTCTCTCTCACGATCGTTCCCGCTGCACCGCATCCTGTCACTTCAGACGCACAGAGCCACTTGTCCGTCAGGGTCATCTCGATAACATCGGGGGATTATCTTGATCATTCCTAAGTCTGGATGGGCTAGGTAATGGATCACTTGACAGACTGTCGGCCAGGCCTTCACTTTCGACAGTGGAACAACGTAACAACCAATCGACCGAAGACCAGTCGAGAAAGAACTTCGGAAGTAAGCATAAAGCGGGATGCTCTGTTGAAGGGCGGGGAAGCTGGTGAGAACTCGCTGCTTCACTTTCAGGCCGGTGTTCTTTGAAATGGAGAGACCTCTTGGTGTCGCCTAGGTTCTAGCGAGTTCCATCTTCCCAAAGCGTGCGCGTTGATGCACTATGGGGGTTGGTTCATGAGAAATCGCGTATGCCAGAACACCCTTTAGAAGAACTACTATTGGCGAACTAGCCGGAACATCTTGGTTCACCCATAAGGGTCACATAGGGCTCAAGTCTTCGACCAACCGCTTTCCCAACGGCAGCGGACAATTTAAACCATACCTCTTCACACGCGAGAATTCGCTGATTCTGTGATGACTTTGTATGTCAAGTGTTGCGCATTTGGGCCGACAGGGCAGTCTATTTTGGTTCTGTGGACATGTGGAAGGCCGAGTCGGTGCCCGAGTTCCATTACTGAAAAAATATTCTCGGTTCTGGCAGTGATTTAGGGGTACTCGTGTGTTGTATTTGCTCTGAACCAGAGACATCAGTGCAGGCAATGATGATCCGATGACGCGTTTGTGCCTTGGCTGCTAAGCAGTCCTTCTGAGCATATGGGCCAGTCATCCGTTCAAAATCACGAATGAGATAGACAAATCCTGATTACGACGAGCCGGACCCCAATGACCTTCGTGCATTTCACCCTTGACTAGCAATCAGTGCAGGAATACGCACCTTCATGCTATCCAATCGTGATTACGCGGTCACTGCTCGATTAATAATACCCCATTTGTTAACCGAATTACCTTTCCGGTAGAGGGTGTCTAGCAGTGCTCTTCGAATCCCGGGAGTGACGAGGTGCTCTCTAACAAAAGGGACACCCACTTAGAACTCCTGGCTGCACCGCAATGTTTCCATAACTCAGAACCAAGTTACTAGTTATTGTGTCAATGACACGACTTGTTCCCTAAATTTGCACAGCTACCCTAGTCCAATCTTCAATTCCAGCTTCTGGACGACATGGTATCCCGCAACCCAGACTTTGCTGATACTTTGGGTAGACCTCAATCAGTTGATGTGGGGAAATAGACGAAACGAAGAAGCTTTTGGTTGTCCATTCGATCGTAGCAAACCCAGGCCGAGCCGGATGAAGGGGGGAGAGACAAACATGGAAGACGGCGAGCCCATAATTGGAAAACGAGGATGATTATTTCTAACTTGTCCAAGAGCTTTTCATCAGAGTGGTGGTCCAAACCGGTTGAGCATCGGAATTCACTAAAAGGGCCAAATTCGGTCGAAAACATGCGGGATCGCGTATATGAGGATCTCGTGCTCTAACCGATAGAAAGCACATGTTCTGAATCAGTGAAGGGCGGACTCTGTCTTGACTAAGGAAACGTCAGGTTCAAAATCTGGGTCATACAACCTATGAGATGGAAGTTGGTGGGTCCTTTCTCGAAAATCTGCATGTCATGGACAACCGAACCCATCCTAGTCAAAATTTTCCCTCAATTAGGTGGCATCTCGAGTCTTTTTCGAGCATTGGAATTCGAAAACTGCGTGGATGTATTTTGTACATTGATCGTGATGAATGGTATAACATGATCGCCGTCACGCAAAAAGTGTTCATGGCGGAAAGAAGAGACTAAGCAAGAAATCTACAATCAACAGCGATCATACTAATAAGTTATTGCAACTTGAAATGGCATAGTGTTCATACTGTTCATACCCATAAAACTGAGCAGTAGAACCGGAATCAGAATAAAAGAGGGGGCATCAAAAGGCAAAAGAAAAAGGGACCAGAAAGAGGTGTCACACCCTTGCTGAAGGAGCTCTCTTTCCAGTCTTCGCCTGTCGGTTCTGAGACGCTGCAGGTGGCATGCTTTGTACCGCTCGTCCAGCACCACCGACCGTAGCAGCCAACGGGCGACCAGGACTCGATGACCGTACTTCTTCCAACGACTTCTTCCTCTCCTTCTCGAAGGCCTTGCTACGAGGGGTGCGTACGACGCTCCCCGAAGGTAGATTGTCGTCTTTTGGTACTTTACGGGCTTGAGTGAAGAAGAGTTTGGCTGCGCGCGTGGAGATGTTTTCAATGAAGTAAGTGTTGCCTAGTATTCAAAAATATGTCAGGGGGAGGATAGGTGATACAGGATATGGCATACCTCGAGGGGCAATGAACATGCCTCCTGTAGCCACTACTTTACTAACTTCGTGGACTTTGAAGTTAACTGCCCCCTCAATCACATAGAATATCTGGAGTGAAGTTGAGCAGCGGCCGAGTGCAGCGAGAAGCGGTTGTCTCACATATGTATTGTCCTTTGTTGCTTTCGTTGGTTTGCGACAGTCGGGTGGTATCACCAATTGGCCAGCGGCGACGAAATCAGAATCACCGAAGACCTTCTCGAACATCCAATCACTATTCCCAACCTTGTTTACTGATACTCTCTTCGCAGTCCACACAAGCCCTGGAATCCGCGTCAGTAGGTTGAACTCAAAAGATAGAACAGTACATACGTCGCACAACCAGTGCCTGTTTATCGAGATCATAGACTTCGCCGAATGGGTCTGTTGCATCGTCCCATCCTTCCTCGGGGTTATATACAGCTGGTGGGGCCGTACGGTCCACCGTCTTGCTTCGCCCTCTGTTAAACCCTCGTTTGTGCTTCCCGAGTGGTTGGGGGGTGTCGGTGGGAATTCGTCGGATTTCTTTGATCGTAGGAACGAGGATTGGGCCAGAGCTATTCGTTCGGCCGTAAACCACCTTCTCTCCTCTCCACCATTCTAGAGGTTTGAAGCGTTCTCGTTTACTCCGACGGACTCCATCTCGCGGCTCTGAGCTTTGGCCTTGGTGTCTGAGTGGATGAAGGAGAAAGACTGACTCACCCCAATTTTCCTTCTTTGATTTGGAAGACGTGTTTTTCTTAGGGCGGTCCCTCTCCGCAAACTTTTGTTTCTTCTTTGGCGGTGGTGAAGGCTCTCGTTCCTCTTCCCCCTCCGAGTCGTATTGCTCGACGTCATTCAAGCCCTGTGCGATCTCCTCCTCTACTGCCTCATCTTCTTCCTGTATATCCTCCAAGTGTACTTTGCGCTTACCCTTTCCCGTCCTTGGTGGTGATTCTGGTGGTTGTTCCTCTGGTTCATCAACTTCTGCCTCATCCTCGTCCGGTCCATCCACTTCCTGATCAATTTGGGCAAAACTCTTCCTTCGAGGTGAGCTCTGTTGTGGCGGAGATGGTGGCGGGGGGGAGTCATAGTCCCCGTTCAGATTCTCCATGCCACTAACATCCATGTCGTCTCCGTAATTTCCGTAATCCGCTGGTTCGTTGTCAGAGTCCGAGTCCGGCTCAAAGTTCCGAGCAGTCACAGATGTTGACAGGCTAGAAGGACCGGCTTTTGCGACGCGTGATGTTGATTTGCGTGGGCGGGGAGAAGGGATGTCGTCGAAGTCGATTTCAGAACTTCGTGCAACGGGTCGTGATGATCCACTAATATTCCTTAGAGTAGGCGTGGACGGTATACGTGCATTAGACAGATATCGCACTGGAGCTAGGAAGAGAAGAGTGGGAGTGTCAGCGGGTGAATGTCTGGGGAGCAAGGTCACGGCGCACTGTCATCAATGTCCATAGACATTTCACCGTCCTCGTCATCGAACTCCGGCTGTTGTATGGCGGGAATAGACTTCTTCCTCCGCTTTGGTTTCGGTGGAGTGCGCTTGTCAGCCTGCTGAAGGACCTCCTCGAATGGTTCAAAGCCATCGGACATACGCTCGACATGTGCGATCCCGATTCCGGTCTTTTTGCCAACTTCTGGGTTGTCCCCCCGGTAGGGAATGTGTGCCTTTTGTATTCCGCGTCTTGCTGCACCGACGCTGCTCTTCCTGGCAGACGAAGGCATGGAGGTCGTCGTGGGTAGTGGTGAGCTCAATTAGATGAGGAGTGTTTCCGTCCGTGAGAAACAAACAATGGACCGCGATATTTGGCAGATTCCCCCGGACCAAACATCACGCGTCACGCGTTTGATCTCACATTGGACTTTCTTCACTATGCACCATCTCTCCAGGTCCTTAAGGCGCTGGTTGTCCACAGCCCACTGCCATGTTCCAAGGAGGGGTGACAGAGGTATGTCACTCTCCTGGACCTGGAATGTATGATACTAACCAGCTCTAGTTGTTGTCGGTATGTCTGGGGGTGTTGACTCCTCTGTAACTGCCAGACTTTTAGCAGACAAGGTGTGTTATTGTGCTCAGCTAACATCTCGCCATCAACATTCGGCAGGACTATGATCTATCTGCAGTCTTTATGCGGAACTGGGATGCTCGTGACGAATCGGGAACAGACCGAGGCTGTGAGTGGGAAAAAGACTGGGAGGACGTCCAGCGAGTCTGTAGGAAGCTCGATATTCCATGTCAGATGGTGCATTGCCTGACAATTTTATTGGAGCTAAATCTAACCACCTGCGTAGATTGACTTATCTCGGGAATACTGGAACAACGTCTTTGAGCCTTCACTGCAATTATGGGAGTCTGGAGTCACACCGAATCCTGATGTCTGGTGCAACAAGTAGGTTGCCGCACCTATTCCACCCCAGCTGCTGTTTATATGCGCAGGGAAATCAAGTTTGGAGCCCTTCTGGAACGACTACCTATTATTTCCGCGGGGAATGCTTGGTTCGCAACTGGTCACTATGCCCGCAAGGCTTGGAAGCACAACGATGGCGAGTCTTCCCGACCACAGCTTCTTCGTGGGCTGGACCCGAGCAAGGATCAATCATATTACCTTTCTTCAATATCCGAGGATGGCCTACGTCGTGCACTTTTTCCTGTAGGCGACTTAACAAAGTCGAAGGTGCGAGAGCTGGCGAAATATTACCAACTTCCCACCGCGGAACGGCCTGAGAGCATGGGCATATGCTTCGTTGGCGAAAAGACAAGATTTGGTAGATTTATCTGTGAGATTGGTTTCTGCCTACCCATTTGTGCTCTTACCAACTGTCTCCAGCTTCGTATCTTCCACCCAATCCTGGTCCAATCGTTGACAAGGTAACGGGGAAAACGATTGCTCAACATTCCGGCTTGTGGAATTACACGATTGGGGAAAACGCGCGAATAGCAGGGATGCCCACGAAAATGTTTGTCTCGCACAAGGACGCAACTACCAACACCATCTTCGTCGTACCTGGAACAGATAACAATTTGCTATATTGCAAGACTCTCCACGTTCCTAACTTTATCTGGATATGGAAGGGTTCTCCGCCACCAGAGATTGACACAGAAGCCGGTTTCCGTGCACGGGTTATGCATCGTTACCGCATGACAGATGTACCTTGCACCGTTCATAGGTGCGTGCATCTCGCTCCAGATTACGGCGTAATTCATCGTCTTTGGCCAAATAGGGTTCAGGACAGTGGACATCTCGAAATAGCCTTTGACGAACCGGAAAAAGCAGTGTCTCCAGGTCAAGTTGCAGCACTATACGATGGGACCTGGTGCTTGGGCTGTGGTATCATAGAACGAACATCATAATTTAACAGTCCATAGGCGACCTCTGCAGAATCTACAGCTCTCCTTTTGGGTATAATGGATATAACTTTGCACAAATTTGTCCGATATAACCGACATCAGTACAATCCTGGGATTCAATATACGCCTGGGAACATATCGGCCGTTAACCAAGTTCCCCACACCCTCTGCCACTTCGACCAGATAAAACAACCTATCTTAAGTCTTTCGGTAAGCTTCGCGCCCTTCTCGCAGAACATCCCTTAAATTGTCGCCACAGATCGTCATTACTGACCCATGCACACCCTGCCTCCGGAGCTTCTCCTTATGATCTTCACATTCGCATGCTTCACAAACAACATCAGCGATACACTCACTACCATCCGCCTCTCCCATGTCTGTCGTTCCTGGCGTCGTCTCTCCCTAGCATCCCCAAGCCTGTGGTCCACCATCTCATACCACTCGCCTTTTGGGTACCACCGCAACTACGTCGCCCTCCAGAAACTCATGACCTACCTCGCGCGCTCGGGAAACAACCCTCTAACCCTCTACCTCACCATCTATAGCAATCAAGATGAGGGTTTCCAGATCATTTGCGAACACTCCGTTCGTTGGAAATCATTCACCCTCCGTTGCTCGCAGGCGCTTATTCCCTTCATAAGCTCGCGCCTACGAAAGGCGCCTGTCCCCATCCTCCAGTTCCTGTGCGCTACGGCCATTCCTTCAGGCCGTAATCAAGAAGAGGATAGCTCCGGGCCATCACCTGCCTCGCAAGGGAAGGGCCCATGTAGTATTTTCTCTGGGGGTGCGCCAAACTTGAGGTACCTCGAGCTTGGAAACGCCGCAGTATATTACATGCGCCCTGTCCATCTCGAAACCCTTTCCACAGTTCACCTCCACAGCTCCTTCAACGACCTCGAACTCTCCCCCTCAGAACTCAACGCAATCCTCACCATCCCGAACCTCACAACTCTCACCATTCTCACAGAGTTCTGGGAGCTCATTCCCGACATCGCAGACATCTCTCCCGAGCGCATCATCATGCCTAAACTACGTTACCTGGGTATTCGTGGGCAATACGGAAGCGACTACGAGGTCATGCGTATCCTCGCCACAATCTCCTGTCCCCTCGTCGAAGTCCTCATGCTCCAAAACGTCCTCGGAACGAGTCTATACGACGCCCCGACCGACATTGAAAACCGTGAACCAGAAGTATTTCTCAACCTGCACACGTTACACCTGGTCGACAATTGCGAGATATCAGCATCACTTCACCCACACATTGCGCGCGTCTGTGCTCCTGTGAAAGAACTCGTTTTCGACACTGGTTCATCCGACTCGTCTGTTATCGGTAGCATCTTGTTACCTTTTGAGGAGGACGGTTCATTACCTTCGAAACCACCTATCGTGTTCCCGGAGCTGCAGACCCTCGTGATTAGGTCGGTGGATAAACGCGATGCGCAAAATTTGATTGTCATTTTACCTGGGTTGGAGGAACAGGGACGGCCAATTGAAAGGATCGTCCTTGGGCCGGAGATTGTTGATGTGTGGATGAGGAGCGGGCATGTTGATGGGCTGAGGGAAATGAGGGTGGAAGTGTATAGAGAGGAGGAGTCTGCTCCTGGAGCACCTTTATGGGTTAACCCGAAGAGGACGTTGATTCTGCGGGCTTCTGACAGCAACGAGTCGTCCAATTCTGTTTGAATCTTTCGAGTATTTGCGGGGGCGGAGGGACATGGAGGGTGTATGTTATTTCACACAGATCGGGAAAAGGATTACTGTACAAGATTTCCGAACGCGACGACAGTCAATGGACCGGTTTACAAGATTCACAGCAAAGACTCAGACGAGGAAAACGAGGAGCATAGACGAAATGAAGCACAATCGCACCGGGGACGAGATCAAGAAACGGCATAGCTGGGTGGACATCCGTCCTCATTATAGTCACAAAAAGGTTCACCCAAGATACGTGTAGTAACTCGGGACAACCCTAAGCAACTCTTCAACATACCAAAAGCGTTCCATCTTCGCATTCTTTTTCTTTTTCTTCTTCGGATCCTGTGGTTCGAGGTCCTCAACGCGTACCATTTGAACCCACGTACCCAGACACCCCATGCCGACGGAGATAAGATCGAGGTATGCCGGGTCGACGAGCACACTGATTTCATCCTTGTGCGGGTCGAAGGGAGGCAGTGCACCAGGTTCAGCGGCTTTGGCACCGACAGTACCAGCGTCAGCATCACCAGTACCTGTCTCCCCACTCTCGATCTTCACAGCTCCTCTCGAGGACTCCAGAATCTTGGGCATAGACAGGTGCGGCTCCTCGCCCTTGTTCCAATTGACCCAAGGTTCGAATACGACTACACCAAACGTTCTCCTCAGAACGCCTTCCACCGCCTCAGCGCTCACGTCCTTGGCAACTGGGAACTTGGACGTGTCGGCGGAGGGTGGGAAGACAGCTTTGATTCTGCGAACGGATGACTCGACGATGCCGGTTGTATGGGTAATTGGGAGAGCTGTGGGGCCGAGAAGGGAAATTAAGCTAGCTGGTCTGAAAACGTTCCAGCTTTCGTCATCATCTGCGCCGTTGCTGGTGTTGGCATTAGCGTCGGCGTTAGCATCGGTGGTAGTGTTAGTATCGCCATCTGGTTCGCCAGAAACCTCGACTACGCGAGTTCCAGTCACGGCGTCCTCATCTGGATGGATTGTGACAACTTCGGAATCCCAGTCGGTATCGGCTCCCCAACCGTTCGACTCCCATCCCTCGCCCTCTTCGGTGTTGGCTGTATTGTTGGTAGTGTCGGTTGTGCCCCACCCCCCGATTCCCCAGGGCACGTTCTCAGCTGTGTTCGTGCTGGCGGTCGTCTCAGCTGCTCCATTCCCACCTCCTTCAGGAACGTCTTCCATTGATGGATGAGATCTGAAGACAAACACCTCCGCCTTCGGTCCCCAACACCCTTTACACGCCTTGTGAAACTCGTCTGGCCAAACTTTGGCGAGTTTCGACGTGAGAGGAAGTTCCTTGAGCGCAAGGTCGATGATCCGACGCGTCGATTCGTGTTTCATCGCGTTTTCTTCGCGCTTAGGCAGGACTTTATTGTCGATGAGAAATTTGATGAAGAAGCGCATGAGGATAGGCGCGCCGGTGAGGTTCGTGTCGGTCCTAGTAGAAAGGATTAGAAAGTTCTCTAGATACATTAAAGGACATACCAAATTATGCCACGATCACGAGCGTAAGACGAGAAGAACACCTTCAGCATCAGAGCCGGATCTTTCAAGAATGCCTCGGTCTTAGCTTGAGCTTTCATTATTGCATCCGCAGAATTGAGGTTCTGTGGATTTAAGATACCTCCCATGGGATCGTCGTCATCGTCGTTGTCGAAATCGGAATCTGAGTCATCATCGGATTTCTGTTTCTTATTCTGTTCATCGGCCTTGGCTTCAACACCTGCATCCAGACCGAGTGGAATCCCAGCGAAGCGAAGGAACTGTGTGGAAGGAGAATCGCATTAGATGACGCGGCGATCAGATTCGATTGGCGACGATAACAAACCTCTCCCCAGACAAAAACAGGGCCGGATTGCTTTTGTGCCAAGGGCCACGGCCGGAGGTTCTTGAAATCCCAAGCACCTTGGTAGAACCTCTCATACGCCTCCAAATGCCTATACACACATCCATCATAAATATCGAAACGCTTCAGGGTAATCAACTCACGGGTCGTAGGTTCCTTGTACACGATACGCAGGCTCTCTATCTTCCCAATACTCCTCCCAATCCATCAGTGTCGGCCCGGCGTTAATGCCTCCAGCTCTCTTCTTCTTCCTTTTCCTCCCAGCCGCACCTTTTCCATTCTGATTGGCTCTCTTGGTTTCGGTCTTGCACCAATCTGTTGAGTGACAACTTGCCAACAGTACAGTCGGCACACCGCACCCGTCGATCTCCGTTTCGTTGTCGTCACCTCCTGGTTTGACCCTGATACCTCGTTCTTTGAACTCCTTAAATGGAATGATCTTTACACCGTCCGGGACTTTCGGGAAGGGTGGAAAGCGGATGAGATACTCTGTGGTGTTGCGCGAACTCATCGCTGTAGCGGGATTTGGTTGGTTTTTTGTTGACGTAACGGTGACGGGAATAGTGTCGACTGCCATGATAAGTATCGTGCAAAATACCGCGATTGAGAGGGATTATGACTGGAGGATTTGTTCAGGAGTGACCGTTGTGGCTGCTCGGAAGGCAAGATGTACTCGCCTGTCATTCCACTTTATCTATCATCCTCGCCTTCGGCGATTTCCTTGCTGACTCCAAATCGACTACGCTTCAGAGCTTCTTTGATCCTGGGAACTTCCCAGAGCCTTCTTCCTGTGTACTTGAGAATAACACAGAATCTTGAAGTATTTTCATGAATAAATATTACACCATCGATTTTGATGACGGCGTACATACAGCTGAGGACAACCAAACACGACCAACTCGGGTATTAATTGATGGTTAATTGATGGTGCGTTTCCTGGATTTTCGGCCGGGGACAGACTTGGATAGGCAAAAGGAGTCGAAATTGAAAAAATTACACAACTTTTTATGGTGGCCAAATTTTTTTGGGATTTCAACGGGAGGGACAGGCTCTTTTCGACAGGAGAAGCAGCTGAGGATGGCATCCAAGGCCATCATTGCACTCTGTGAGACATTTCAGTGCACTTTGGTGAAAATGACCATGGGAAAAATAGTTGACAAGAGTTGTCGTGTTTGGTTGTCCTCAACTGTACAAATCCAGGATTGTACAGTCGAGTTCGTGTAATCAATGACCGAAGATCCCGGCATATCTCCATCAAAATTGTGGGTTTGCAAGACTGTCGTTCCTCACACGGAGTTGGGGCTCAGAATCCGAGCCAAATGAGCGGGGATAATTTAAGAACCTCAGAGTGCTTGATTCCTCAAGATTTCAATGGTCATTGCCTCCATGCTGATCACCAATCCCCACACAATGGCCAGATACAAGATCGTCTCGATAAATCTGGTGCCACCTAGCTCGCCATGCCTGGGCGGTCAAGAGGACGATCGGCGCTACACGATAGTACCCTTCACGGCTCCAGTGGTGCCCACTCGAAGGAGAAGGGAGTCTGTGACAAGTACGTACACGAATGTCGGCTGACGTTTCAGGTTGGACCACCTTCTCATCATTGCCCATTTTCAAAAAATGGGGTGCTGCCGTAAATTCCAGAAGTACCGGCATCGTTTCCCCTGTGGCTTTGTTCTGCAACACGGTTCTTGTTGTTTCTTTGTCCCATGGGTCTCTATCATCTCCATTAGCCCTATTTTACGTAGGTCGTCAGAAACCATTGAGCACTACAGATTGTGATCAACCATTCCATCTCTGACAACTCCGTTCGGGAGACATCCGGCTTTCGTCGTTGGGCTTATGAAACACACAGCAGGTCGTACGTGCTGGAAGGGGATGTTACACTTTTGCCATGAACAACTCCTACGGCCTCAGATTCTCTCGACGAGCAATTCTCACTAAATATTGTAGTACGTTTCGATAAAAGCTCACTCGCTCACTTCTCTCTTCGTCCACTTAGGCTTCTAAATAGCGACAGACGCACTATGCATAAAAGATAAACTACATAGGGTATGTTGCTTGAGATACAGCCATCCCTCAGAGTGTCGGAATCAAATCTATGATACTGCCCTAGGAACCGCCGACCACCTGCACACTTCGTGAGCAGAGGTCAGCCTGCAGAGGAAGATTCATACTGGTTGCTCGGGGTTCCTCTGTACGACTACCTCCTGCAAGATGTTTAGTGCAGACTGATCCCCTTCAAAAACGAACCTCCGTGACCCGTTTGTCTCTAGAAAAGCCCATGCCCTCGGGACGTTGATGGCCATGGCAGTGTGCACGAGTGATATTTTGTTGCACAACCTGCTCCTGTCAGATGTGCCACAGAGAACCGCTAGGGAGGAAATATAACTGCAGATTGGGAAAAGGGGAATATTGTAGCGATTCCCAGCTTCGGCAAAGTAGAGGATGTGATCCACATAGGCGTGGCCAGTGGTGCGACTAAACTCAATACATCAGCAAAATCGAAAATCCTTAGGGGCCTTTTTCTTACTTTTGGTTGACTTATCGATGTTGGAACTTATTTTTGGCTTATATTTGGGGAAACAAAAAGGCAAATAAGGTATTTAAGGTTTAAAAGGGAATAAGGAGAATAAAAGTGATATTGAGGGTTGATGACTAAGGCATATTTAAGGTGTTATAGAAGTAGCTCAGTAAGCCTTGTGGTAAGGGTGAAAAGTCAGTCCTACACCACACCTAAGGCAATTTTAAGACCAAAAAAACGTCAAAAAAGTGAATGCCCAAGTTGTCCATAAGTTTATTCTAATGCCCGAAATCAAGAGAAAAAGTTTGTTCAAAGTCATCTATAAGGTGATTCTAATGCTGATAACACACAATATAAGTCAACTCAAATGATAATGGGGGCGGGAGACAGAATGTCGGGGGTCCAGGCAAGAATGCTGATAAACTATTCATTACTAGAAGACCATGGTAACATTAGACTCAAGTAGGTTAATAACGACGAAGTGAGGTGATGGAAAGGAGGGAGTAATCAAGAGCTCAGGAGATCAAACTGTGCATCAGCACGTTTAATCCCTGGAAGCCCACCGCAAGGAGAAAGTAATGTATCAGGTTGTAACGTAGGTTCTGTGGGTGTCCTCTCAATCTTCCTCATCAGCGGTATGGGCAGTAGTACACTCTCGTATGCGAAGTCTAGGACCCTGATACCAAGTTCCGAGAGTTTCCTGACCGAGGGTTGCTTGGATCGGCCATGTTGACCGTGCCTCGTAGTGGCACCTTCATGGGGTTTGGGCTTTGCACCTATGCCATTGCTTGAATCAGCTCCTGCAAATCCCTCTTCTGGTGGTGCCATGGGTGGTTCTACTACTGTTGACTTTTGAGGAGAGTATCAAAACACATATTCAGACGAAGCTTGGAATAGAATAGCTTTGTGACTCACCGGCATGCACTGGCTTGCAGTGGACTCTGCGGGTTTGACAAAGGGGGGGCTTTTATGACAGGCCTCGGACACTAGAGACTTCGGGCTATATTCAAGAGACACTTGAAGGAGTGCAGTCATCTGGGGTTCATTTGAGTTGTGATTTCGTCAAAGAGGGGAGAGCTGACAGACGTGATGGCAGTTGAAAACCCTGTTTCGGTCTTGCCAAACAAACCAACAACCGCATGTCACGTGGTTCACAGTCTGAATATGGTATGGAGGGCAAGGGTTGTGAATCCTGGAGTTAATCTAATGACAGTGCTGCAGTAGTCAGATTCGAAGCAAGAGAAAGTCCTATCAGTGACAGAGTTCTGCTTGTGATGGACTTCTCAGCAGAGATGATAAGGGTAAAGGTGAAGTGGTCCGTGGATACAAGGGAATCTTAAAAGGAAGATAAGTGTTCAACCCTTTGAGATAGACATTGAAAGAGTCACCAAAGCACGAAGAAGCAGTAATGGAAGAAGCAATTTGGGCAATCAAGTTGGCAAGACTGGGAGAGGTGACGTTGAGGTTTTTCTTGCAAATGCGGTAAATGGCGCTATTATCAACTAAATACAGTAAGGTTTAGATGTATGTTGATTGGTGCAAGAGCGTGTACCATGAAAGCGGCTCTTGAAGCCCTGGCAGCATGGCCACAGGCATACTTGTCAACTGACATGCGAAAAAAGTCTTCCCGCTCAGGTGATCCGACTCGCTGCATTACAGTTCTTGGTCCAGAATACAGAACAATATTGACCCTATCCAAATATCGCCCATTACTTCCTGTTCAGCAGCGTACTCAGGAACATAGGATTCCAGACCCATATGCTTGAGGAGGGCACCACACAACCCTCCATGCACTTCTTCGTTTACTCCCTGTTCTACTACTGCCTTCTTCAGCGTCAGCCGCCTTAAGAGGTTTCTTATTGCGCATAACGAGCAATCGACTGGACTTGCCATTCGCATCATTGAAACCGGGAGACGGAGAAGTTTGCTGAGGGGATTCGAAACAAAAACACCCCAACGAGAACCCTGTGCTAGTGCCGGCAGTGTTTTCAACACCTGAGTGGGCGTTATTGGCGAAGACAGTGGAGATAAGAGAGACTTTCATCTGAGGAGACTTCGCCTGTGTTTGTGTAGCACGGTTTTGGGCTCATGTCAGCGATGGCGAGCGAGGGAAGAATTTGAGTCCGAAGAGGTTGTTGGTCTTCGATTTTGCTCTGGTAATACTGCCTCCTCTATCCTGCAACTCGAGCGCAAGGAGAAGGAGGAACCCCACGATATGACCCCACTTTGGTTACGATGGTGCTATAGAGTGATACATAGTCCGTGAGTTCATCCGCAAACCTTGGAATTCACAACGAGGTACCTACGGACTCGGGCTGGTTTGGAACAGGTGCTCTGGCACCAGTCACATGTTCAGTGTATGCCCCCGCTTCACCGATGCCATCCAAAGACCCGATCCTCACGAACCCTCCTGAAATCCTCTCAGAATCCCTGCTCAACCAATGTAATGATTGTTGATGAATCTGTAGAATTGCAAAGTAGAGATAAGACCTTGATGGAAAGCATTGCCAATTCCAAGTGTGAAGGATATGACATGTACACAGCGACAACAGGGATGCATTGAGTGCGGGCCGTGGGTAGTACGACTGCAGGTGAATGACACTGGCAAACATTGTGTTATGGAGTTCTGAAAGAAGAGGGACGAGCGAATCCAGGAACAAGTCCTGGATCTCCGAAGCTCAATGGATAATCCTCAGGACCTGGACAATCGTATTTGGGAAGAATGGTTCCTCATCAGCCAGATTTCTATCGAATTCCTCCACGCCCTTGATGGTGTAGAATGGGCTCCAAATCACAGCCAGCTCAGGCTCGCTCAACAAAAATGAGGTAGAGAACAGTCGGAATACTCAAGGGTAGTGCGGTAGTGAGGAAGGAGTTGTAAGACTCGACAAACTCTGAGTAGGGTGGAGTACACATTGAAGTTAAGCTTCGACTTTTTGATGTAGTTTGTTGAGAGGCGCTCGAGAATGAAGCACCAAAACCGGGAGCTCCGACACCAAACGAAGAGGCAGACCAGAATAATTGTCTGCAAGGCGGCAAACCCTGTCCATCACTGCACCAATCTGTTCCTTTCCAATGGTGTAATATCCACGAGCATCTGCAGCATGTTACTATCCCGATTAGGAAATGTCTGATTAAATTGACTGACAACGGCTACGCACAAATTGCTAGCAGCATCGTTCTTGCCAGTAACAAGAGTCTCGGGATGGAAGCGGTTCATGTATGGGTCTTTCCTGACCTTATCGATGCTCATTGAGTCCCAGATCGATGTACAGGGAATGGTGAACGCATTTTCCAGAGAAAGTCTCGGCAGGATCAGGAACCTGTAATCCTGCACACGATGAGAGTTAACCAGGAGTGAGATAGGTCATTCACTAACCTAGGGTTTTCATGGCTCCAATCAACTCTCCAATGAAGTACCGCAGTTGGATAGAGTCGACGTCACCAAAATCAACAACAGCCCAATTGGCAATTGCTGCTGACTTGGCCAAACGCTGTCTTATGATGTCCCATACACTGGGCCTTTGATTCTGGACATACATTATAACAAACATTGACATCTTCACAGAGATCACACACCAAATGTCTTTCTGCCCCACTGAACACAATTGAAGGTGTTGCCGCATTTGTCCCCTTATTGACTCTGGCCATTCATTGACATGTATTCCCACATGACAAGAAAGCCTGAGTTGGAATAGTCAAAATGATTGAAGGCTTTGCTTATTTCGGTTGCGCATTGTCTTGGGTCTGCAGGTGTGAGCTCCAGGGCAGCACGAATGACCCCTGGTGTCATATGATTCTAGAAGTGGTCAATGAGCGTCATTCGGCATTCCAAGGAGAGCACATACTTTGTAAAGTTGCTCCACTACATTGCAACATATGATAGGGAAAATATCCCTCTGGAACTTAACACCCAGCATTGAGGTGGAGAAGAAAGTGCTGAAACCATTGTTGTTGTGTGAAGGAGACCCATTCACGAGGTGACTGTAGGGTTGCAGAAAAGAGTTAAAACACACCTGAAATAGTAAAAATATTGAAAACTTACGCTAAGGCCACACTCAACAGTCTGGAGCTCCACCATGGTAATCAGATCAGTGTCCTGTCATTTGGAACCTGGAGGCATGAAAGCCCCTACCCAACCAAGGAGGTATTTGACTCCTTCGGCAACCTCGCGAAAAGAATTGCCAGCCGTGTTCACTTGCAAACGCACTCATGCCCAGATGCTCGACGGTGCAGTGGACAAGCTCAAGGAGCCCCTCAAGCCCAACGCGACTGAGCTCGAGGGGAAGGATCTGCAAGGTGTAGTGAACTCAGTCAGAACTGCGAACATGGTATTCATGGCGAATACACTGACCTGGTATGTTTAGAGTCTGCACGGGCCATACCCATACAAAATGGCGGACACCCTGTGGCTTGCAATTGCCAACAGGGATCACCACCACCGAGTGCCTGACTGCACTCTGAGGTAAAATCCTCCACAGTGCCCGTATGAAAGAGTTTGGAAATCCAAGCCTGCCGAAGTCGCGGGGAGCAAGGCCATCAGAACCAGCAGGATCAATATGATCTCAGAATCTGTCAGACTGAGACCTATCGCCAATGACAGGGATCGTAGATCTCCTGTTCTCCGAAGTGAAAGGGGACATAAGTTCACCCAGTGGTTGAACCTAGTAAGTGATGGATAGTGAATATGTGTTTAATATGTCACAAGTTGGACGTACCACCAGGCCGGTGCGAAAAGTGCATATGTGATAGACCGGCAGTCTACCAGGCCCTTATTGAAGACCGAAGTTGCTGTTGTAAACGTATCTCTTATCCTACGAATAGCGACTTGTAGAAGCATGTATTCCGTCCACGGTGGTGATGGGATGACTGAACATAATGAAATAACCTTCCACTGCCTGTAGCGTAATTCAAACATGAGAGTTATGTTTGGTTAGAAGGAAGGTAACACACAAAGCGAGTGGTTTTGCTGACTGAAGGGTGTAAGCGACGGCATTGAGGCGGGAAAGCGGATGTGATTTGTTGCCAACCCATCAAAACGCACTTATCCGCAAAGCGAGGATACATGCGCCGTGGGGAGGTTGTCGAGGTTACAAGGTAGGACTTGGAAGTTCACAAATGGCCATAAGGTAGATGTGGCACCCGGATCATTGTGGAACAGATCACGGACTGTTGATTCAGGCAGCGAGGAACAGAGTATGTTACAATGGCCGATGTCCAGATAACAGTGATTGGATTGATGAGAAAAAGTGCCAGCTCGAGCGGGACGAGCATACCCGTTTCGAGGTGGGTAAGGATAACAGATTGGGAACCACTATTACTCTCAGGAATCAATAGCTGTGACGCCTTGAATGTCTACTCGTGGTGTGCAAGTTTCTATTATCGGGTTTTTACGCAGACAACTTGGTGCAAGGACTCAGGTAGGCATGTCGCACCTGGCGAATTTGAATGGCTGACTGCAGGGTATGAGATGTAACACACCTTATCCACCAAAGCTAACGTCTTCCTATGGGACAGCCATCTCCCAATTGAAGTGGGCAGATGAAGGGTTCACAGTGGGGAGACTTGTTGCATGCAGGGCACTACATAGATTGTAAAGAAGTTATGAATGAAGAACGGAGTTAGTGATAAAGACACTCACTATGTCGAGTCGGCTTCTTGACGTTTGCCTGCAGGCTCGAGATGAGTGCTCCTACCTCATCAGGTGTAAGAACATTGCTCACCTACAACTGCCTCTGTTGATGCTTGAAGTATATGGTATAACCCAGGTCCCCTGCTCTGTACACCAGTTCCTCACTAGCACTGACGGATGAGCATGTCCATCCTAGATCTTGCAGATTATCCAGCGGTTGCCAAGAACTAGTATCTGAGTAATGGAGTAAGAGGAAATGCCTTCCCATCCGCGAAATCGGTGGGGAATATACTAGGATTGGACCGGCGGGAAGACATAGTAGGATGGGGTGATGGTGGATAAGCAGCATCCATTGGCAATTCTGTTTGTCTCAAGTTCTCACAAGGGATGAACATGCGAATCTTGCCTTGATTCGTCCCAAACGGATACTCGTGTTTGATCCACTTGCCAGGCATGTGGCCAAGGAGAGGTGCACTGGTGGTTAAGCCAAAGCTTAGCGCTTAACAGTTTTTCAAGAATTTATTCCTTTCCGAGAAGTAAGCTAGACAAGCTCCATGAAAGTATGTAATAAGTCAAGCAGAAACTATGAACACCTGTAAGGCAAGATAACCAGGTCAGAAGCACTATTTAAGGTGTTCAAATCCAAGGTAAGGCAGTTCTAAGTCAGATAAGTTTATATAATGTCAGTAAGAGGATGAGAAAGACTATCAGTAAAGGATGATCTAAATGGCTATTTCAAAAGGATGGTGATCAATGAACTTATTAACATAAAATTTGTGGTAGTGGTCAAGAGTGTCCACGAACGAAAAGTTGTGTGGGATCGGCTCCTCGTCATAAATGGGTATTAGGTGCGCAGCACGCAATATTTGATCAAGGGGAATGATATCCATCTTTGGCTGCGAGGAGTCGCGAAAAAGAGGTCGTACTGTCCACATTCCCATGTCATCATCAATTCGGGTCCCAACGCGGCCAAAATGGTGCACGAGAGCACAGGTGTGGACTTCCGTACTTCTGCGAAGCATTATGGAAAAGAATAGTTTAACCCGTGCAACCTGGAGGCCACTTGAGATAGTCGTAGCATTTGGTGTACTCCAGATGAAAACTACATCATATCGAGCACTTCCCCCCATCCATGACTCAACAGCATGAATACGCTCTCGACGCATTCCCGCAGTCCCCGAATAATCACTTGGTGCATGAAAAGTTGCTACAGCGGATGGATAAAGATTCAGCTGAAGGTGAGAGAGCATCTGAGGATCCACGCGTGAGGCTGAATCCCAAGACTCTGAATGGTCAGCTAGGTAGTGGGAAAGGAGCCGTGGAAATTGTGGAAGTTGAAGGCGATCAGCAACGTTGATAGGCTCGAGATTTCGTGCTGACAATGCCAATCAGATGATTCATCAGTAACAGGAAAGTCTGTCATACCGAAGATACTACTGGCCTGTGCTAGCTTCATAAATGGGTCTGAGTGAGGTTCATCCGCGGCTTCAAGCTCATCATCATCATCTTGTTGAGCTGATTCAGGTGGCACACCAACACCGGAAGCTGGGAATCAGGGACCACATATTGCGCATGAGCAAGGGTGTCATACATTTGAAACAAGCCTACTCACACCCTGAAGTATTATTCAACGTCAGATGAAGCATACCACGCTGCGTAAATTCAATCCGAGCAGCGTGAAGTTTGTCGAGGCAGGTATTTGTTGTAAGGATCTGCTTGAGTGCATTGAAACGGTTGGATCGCCTCCAGGGTTTCTTGACGGCGTCGATGTGTTTTGATTCTGTCAACAAAGAGCAGATACCATTGAGAGAACCAAAAAGGCGAATAGCTCGGGCATGGTGCACTAGGGAATGTGCACGTGGTGGCTCTGAATTTGGTTTATGGACGCCTGTCTCAACGTATATCTCACGAGAGTAGTGGAATTGTGAAAGGGCGTCATCAAGGGCCTGTAAAGAGTGATCATCTTGGACATCTCTTCGGACAATGTAACAAAACTCAAGTGTCGCACGAACAGTGCATAGCATCTCACGTGGCACTTGACCTCTGAGAGTAGGCAGGTAAACCTTTGCAGAAAACCTGAGTTACAATGGGTATATAACTTTGAAGACCGTACCTTCATGAGTGCTCTTGAATCATCACCAGTCCATTGCTTGAAGTCACGGCCTTGGGAAAATCGTCGCAAACCCGAGAATGGAGGAACAATAGCAATGCTGTAATGGATTAGCGCAATTGAGAGCTATTTTGATGTAGCAGCTCACCGCTTATCAACACTGTCCTTGATAATACTGCCTTGTCACTTTCCATGAGTTATGGTGAAGTATTTGTCAGTCCAGTTCACGATGTGATCTTTGAATGCTCCTTTGATGACTTGATGGAGGATGTCGGGGGCCATCAGTTCATATATGTCAGCACGGAGGAAGTCCTCCATGAAAGGCTGCAAGCGGGGATTGAAGGATTACAATGTGAGACAGATATCTATTGTGAGCAGACATGATGCTTACCATGACATCACCAACCATACCATATTCATCCCATGCATCAACCAATTCAAAGTCACATACTACTTGAGCAGTGTGCTTGGATGTTTGCGGGGTGATCGTGTGTAGATTTCCGTCGAGATCGTTTGCACGTACCAAGCATCTGGCAGCAGCGGATGCCTGATTTAGGAAGAAGGGTGAAGTTGAGGGCTTTTAAGACTTACTTCGGGCACCACCCCTGAACAATACTTGAAAGAAAACACTGTTCCAGGTAATCAGCAATGTAAGGGCCAAGACCAAGCACAGCTCGTCGAAATTTGCCGTCCGGACACTGAACTTGCATTGGCGTGACCATGGCAGCACAGGTCGAGTGAAGAACTCGAGACAATGATTCACGAAATAGTTGGCAGCGGAATTTCCGGTACTCGTTTGTTTCCCGATGGTCCTTTCCAGCTGGAATACAAGTGAGTAAAGGAGTCATTTCAACATGATTAATGAAGGATTGCCTACCTTTGGGGATCGCTAAGAATGCTATCACTACAATCCCATTTCGGTGAGCACGACGTGTGGTATTATGGATGTTACTGATTGACATATAGACCGGCCAATACTCGTTGCTGCCTGTCGCTACTGATACCGTGGTTTTGTCACTCCCAAGGATAATGGGGACAAAAAATGCACCATTGTTTTCAGGGTTGCGACTTATCAAATCCTGTTGAAGTAGCGGTCAGTACTTTCCTAATCTAATGAGTAATTCACCTACTGCCTGCTTCCACACCCAATTTCCAGACATGAAGTCTCGGAATTGGTGGACTCCATTGATGTACTCGTGATAGGGAACATAGTCAAATTCCTTGTCAAAGTCGGAATTTGCTATCATTCTCTTCAGCACAAGCAATGGATCTCGGTACCACACCACCTGATGGTCAATCATCCACGAAGGTGGCGGTCCTACAAAAGGATTTGTCCCCGTATAGCTGACAGTCAATGTTTTCCACGGCACGTCACCGTAGGGAATAGCGTCAATTCGTTGATAAAGGGCTCTGTGGTTGTGGAATGGTGCGTGGTCACCATGAGTGGCAAGTGAGGCATCCCATATTTGAAGTAATGCATCGATGTCACCTCCAGACATCTCAGCACGGCGGTACATAAAGTCGGCGGCCTCAAATTGAACTTGATTTTCAAAGGGAAACCAGTCACGACTCGCATCGTTAGTGACTGGATCGTTTGTTTCACATATAATGCCTAGGTAGAATGAGGTGACCATAAATCAGCTATCAAAACAGGATCACTGACCTGTCAATTTGCTGTGGTACACTCGCCGAACTGGGCCATTCACATCATCATCATCATCACCAGGGGCCGGCAATTCGGGTGAGATTGACCTTGTTGGTGAGTGAAGTCCATCTGTGGAGATTTCATTTGATAAGTATTTGATAACGCATGACATGAAGAAGTCAGAAGAACTCACCGAGATAAAGATCAGGTTCTTCACCTACTGACCCAACTCCTTCAGAGGAAGGGGCAGGTTCAATCGGATCATCGGTCTCGTAGTCGATAGAGCTTGTAGAAGAAAGGCTGATATTGTTGCGATCATACGGAAATATAGGAACGTGATCCCAGGAGAAATCTTGATCTATGATACTCATATCCTCAAGGTCTGCGGATGCATCTGACAGGCTATTGGGTGAATAAGGGGGAGGGGTTACTGGCACAGGAGAGCACAATGGTGAGCCATAGGTGCCAAGGTCGGCACTGGGGGTATCCACAGCAAGCGGATCAACTTCAGGTTGTGGTGGTTCATTGGTGACTGATTTGTTTGTCACATCAGTAACCTAATATAAAAGAAAGGGCAACCCAGTGTGAGTACAGCAAGTTTGCACTGGGATGAGCAACGTACAAGTCGGAGTAGATCCGCCTTATCAGCCGCGGATGTATCTTTGTGGCCAAACTCAAGATGCCGCCTGAAATCCAGCCATACCCCGACACCATTGCTTGCATTGGGGAGTGGGACACTTAATATTGAATTCAGACCTCTGCGAACTCATTTGGAGTGTTGGGCGAGCAATCGAGGTGAGGCAGAGCAATCGAGGTGAGGCAGAGCAAACGAGGTGGGGCAAAGAGTACTTATATGTCAAGATATGACAGATAGGAAACAAAAATTGTTAAGTCCAAAGTGTGCGTGACGAGTCCCATCCGGGCGGGAAGTCAGCTGTCCAACTCAACAGTAGCATCTCGTACCACATCCCCCAAACTAGCCCTTTACAAACTTCCAACCATCCCTATACAAACTTCCAGCTCAGGGCTACTGCCACCCCACTTCTTGCAAGCAACCTAAATATGTGAGTGTCTGCTCAAGAAATTCATTCCTGACCCCATGTTTAACTTAAGTTAGATGTGAAAGCATGCCTATGCAAACTCGACCAGGTACCAAAGTAAAACGCCCTGGGCTTGTTGACAGGACCACCGAAGAAGGGAAACCTCAGAAGGAGAAGAAGACCCCAAAAAAGAAAGCTACAACAGGAGCAGAGCTTCAGGAAAAGCTGGAGCATGTCGCGCGTTTCGAGAACGAAGGAGCTGCTGACTATGCCAATAATGCAATGCCAGGAGAACCCAACGAGCCGAAACAGGCAACAAGGACGTCAAGTCGTGTCGCAGCACGTGCCCAGAAGGTGGTGAAAGCACCTAAGTCGCGTGCCATTGAGTCCGAGGCTTCGGAATTTGAGGACCTTGAGGGGGGGACTGACGTTGAAGGCACAGTCCGAAAGAAGAGGAAGGGGCATGTTATTGACTTTCGTAGTGCCATACAAGAACTTCGAGAGACGAATCTCAACTTGGAAGATGGAGAAAAAGATTCTGATGCCGATGGTGAAGAGGAATCAGTCACAAAATCTGATGTGGATAAAGAAGTCGAGGATGAAGAAATGGGCGGTGATGAGCCCAACAGTGACAACAACATCAACGGCAACGGTTACATTCAGGAGAACAAAGTTGATGAAACCACCACGGTCAGCAGACAGAAGCACACGGCGTCCACAACAGACATGGATATTGATGAGGGTAAGTGACTGCCTTGTTTGTCACAACATTCTAACACTCCTTGTAGAAGTCCCCATGCCAAAGTCGAAAAGGAGTTATTTGGCAATAGAAGAAACTGTAAGTCACAAGGTATGAGGACGTAAAAACTGAACTTACCACTGCATCAACTTCTCAGAGCTCAAACGCCAACTCTGAAGCTGAAGTTATGCCTCCAAGGAAGAAAGCTCGCAAGCCCGCAACGAAAACGAAGCCTGCAACGAAGACAAAGCCCGCAACGAAAACAAAGCCCGCAACAGAAACGGAGCCCGTAAAGCCAGCCCCACTGAGATCTGCCAAGAAAGTCAACCCTTTGAAGTCGAAAGAAGTGGAGGATGCGATGACCTTGGAAATAGTAAGTCCAATCATCAAACAAGAGGGTGGACAGACTTACCAGTTCTTCTAGTCTGAATCAGGCTCTGATGGTGAAGAGGAGGTCCTCATAGCCCAGAA
This sequence comes from Podaxis rugospora, assembly GCA_018524415.1. Classification (NCBI taxonomy): domain Eukaryota; kingdom Fungi; phylum Basidiomycota; class Agaricomycetes; order Agaricales; family Agaricaceae; genus Podaxis; species Podaxis rugospora. The sequence continues at coordinate 56,843 of JAEUWL010000277.1, forward strand.
GTCGAGAAAGCAAGGTGGTGCAAAGGACAAGGGGAAAGGATAGGCAAGTGTGAAGGATACAAACAGAGACAAGTCTGACAAGGTGAGAGCCACTGCTCCCTTTGTTCGTTTGTTGATTTGACACGCAGTCGGCACGAGGTGGCACCCAAAATAGACAAAGATACCCACAGAGGTGGCAAGACTGCGTACATACCCATTCCCTCCTCTACTCTGTTCTTCCGATAACAGATAGCTGACCGTCTTTCAGGTCCAAGGGTAAGGAAAGGGCCAAGCCGGCTGCAGCAGCTCCCACTGGCAAAACCTCCAGCCGCCCTCAGCCTCAAACCCAAGTTGCAGTCACTGAAGCTGATGACGACTATGAAGGTGAAGATGGCGGGATATCAGACCATGATGAGAGGGATGGCGCTGAGCAAAGGTATGCGGCGGATAGCCCAGTAAAGGGAAAGCAGTGCCTTACCAGCGAGGTAAGTGATTTGCTGATTGCTGTGTTCATACTTATCTTCTGTACCAGGCTTTGGTCAAGGTTGAGGATGATGACAATAACGGCCCACGCGAATGTGTCAAAACCGGCCAGCTTCCCTCGATAGTTCGAGATGTATTCACCAAGAAGATCCTCCCTCTCCTCCTCCGTTGGATCGCTGCTCAGGCAAACCCGTGGAAGCCCGAAGCTCAAAGCCTCATCGAAGCCATCGAAGTAATCGGCCGAGTCTACATAGGCGACGAGTACCAACTTGTGAAGGGAAAGAAGAGCGCGGAGTTCCAGCTTGTAAGTCCACAGCTTAGTTATGATATATCCCGCACTGATGTCATACTACTACCTGATACTATTATCTTTATAGGCAATGCAGCGGTTTAGTGACACCTGGCGAACGAACATCCAGTATAGTGCTGTATGGTCGCTCATCGAATTTTTCAATACAAATGCGGCCTTCGGTGACTCGGATAGCAAACGGCGGCAGTGGGCCTCCCACCAGCTCAAACTTCAATGATTCATTTACAGCCGCGCAAAGGGTGACGTCCCAGCCGTAAGTACTTGTTTTCGTTGCCGATCCACCACACTCACACCCGCTCTGTCAAGAAATTTCGCGGTCGATTCCAGAATGAACTCATTCTATGAACATTCGCTGCCCACCTCAAATTCGTTGAAGGAACCGAGTGGGTCGATGGATTGGTGTCCAACAAGGACGAGCACCCTCATGGTGCCCTGGCATTAGCTGCTGCTGCCGTGAGTCTTATCCTTGAACTCTTGGAGGTGCTCGGCATTCTGACTACCCTTGCACGAAGGCTGAACAAGCATTGAATCTCTGGGCTGATGGGAGTATTACTGTCACGAACGTCTGTGAGGCGCAGAAGAAGAACATCCTCGCAATCAAGTATGTTCCTCAGCTTAACAGCAAGGGGATCGAAACGATAGGACATGCATCGTTCTCATTACAAACATGGGGACGTGAGACTCTGCAATATGTGGCCTCAGTCAACACAATCCCTGCGGACGGGATGGAAGAGATAATTGCAGCTGCTATGGAGTATGTTAAACGAGGGCATAAGACTGTGGATTATGTGGAGGATGAGAATGATCCCCAAGCTAACATCCTTGAGGGTGCCACTAGCGAGAGTGAACCTGATGGTGATGATGTTGCCATTGGTTGGGGCAAGATAATTGATCTCTGAAGCTCGTCACCATTGCCCGAGTCCCAGCAACCCCTCCATCATACGTCTCAAACCATACCACCGAGTTCCTCCCAAGGATTATCAAAACCCTCCACAGCGAAATCGGGACACCGGGCTTCTGTGCCTATCACAACAAAGAAGCCTGTCGCATCAACATCCACTGCTGCTCAGGAGGGTTTATCAAAGCGGAAACCAGCTGAACGCAAGCTGGCCCAGAAGTCTTCCAAGACCTCTCGCAATGATTAGTGAGTGCCATATATTGATTTCATCATGTTTCTGACTCCTTTTTCATAACAGATTAGACTCTTCACTGAAACTTCCATGACTTATTTTGCAGCTTAACGTAGTCTTATCACTCTTCTCAGATAACCTCAACTCCTTTTGGACATTTTATAAATTGCCAAACTAACTTTCCTCCAGCTTAAATTAGTACTTACAACCCTTATAATATAACTTCTTCCTCTCTTTTGGACCTTTTACAAATTACCTAACTTTTGTTGCTGACTTCTTACCACACTCTTTACAAAATCCCCACTTAGCTTTCTAGCAACTTAAAGTAGTATTGCCACTCTTATAATATGAGTTACCTTCTTTTAGTCCTTATAAATTGACCCATGATCTAAAATGAATTGATTCAGTCTTTATGGCATATAATATCACCTGTCCTTATTTTAAAATTTTAAATTCATCCAGTAACTTTCAGGATAGCTGGGCTTAACCTTAATAGTTACTTATAAGTACAATGAAAATTTCTTATTGTAGATCTTATAAGTTCTAATTTTACTTAACACTAGTTTATAACAAACTTAAGGATCTTCTACAACAGGAATTACTTATCTGTACTTACAGTAATAGGAATCCTTAAAATTCTTATAATCCTTTTAATTTTCTTTGGATTTCCTTTTAACAACTTATTTAAAAGGTGTGAATAAGGCTGTGATAAGTTAAATAAGCCAAATCTAAAACCTGCTCATGCATTTTTCCTTATATTTGACTTATTTTTTTTATAAGTTACAATAAGTTAGAGAAAAGTTCCATTTTGATTTTCCTGATGTAGAGTGAGTAGCAGTTTTGAGGACTACGAAGGAGCTCACAGTAGCCACCGGGCTATTCCATCGATGATATCCGGTTCCGTTATATTGCTGCCGTCAAACAGCGGCGGCACGACGAGTGTTATCGGCTTTGGAACGCCGGGAACACTCGCCTTGAAAGTGCAGATATCATTCTCCGAGAAATGAGTGGGACCTTTCAGAGTCTGGGGACCACTCTGGGATTGCTGTTGTGCGGCTAATTTGACAAACTGGGAGAGAGAGCAGGTAATGAACACTTAGGCATCCCTCAGCCACTCATAGCATGCAGTGGCGACTTACCGAGGCTATTTCTGCGCCTACTGGTCCTATGAGCCTAATAAATGGTCAGGGGGGCTTTGTGCTACCGAATCAACATCATAGTTATTACTACTCACAAGCACACAACATCATGATGAGAGAGGGTTTGAGAGGGGGAAGCGTTTGACTTGTTAGAGGAGTGATTTATGGCGGGCGAGGTGCCCGAAGAAAAACAGATGCCCATCTCTGTAATTGACTGGAAACAGATATGTGTGCAAAGGAACTGGAACGTTGGCCAGTATATGGAATAGCGTGCGTTATTATAGTGGGAGGATGCAGGCGAAGACCTATGCCGGAACTCGCCACATTGGCGATTGTTAGTGATTGTGGGTACAAAATCACTATCGGAGTTCCCCTTTCCCACAGATCTGGAAGCGCCAGGAAGATGGCTTACCACTCTGTCCACTAAACCCGGTATCCAGCATAAAGATCATGGAGAGAAGGGCAGTTCAGGACATCACATGTGAATGTCTTTAACTTGAATAATGACGTATGTCGGTCCGTCAGGGACATTTTGGGCATCGTGAAATTACCACACCCACACCCGCGCTCTACGGTAGGGTGCCACTGGGGCAGTTTAATTGGTCGCGGCTCTGAATCCACAACTATTTTGGTCTGCTGTATCCAACATTTCCCCCATTTGCAAAAAAAATCCTCTCATAGATCCGTCGTCTCTTGCAGCCCACAAAAATTGACCGGAAAGGACAACATGCCAGCGGTCCCTAGGCGACTCAGTGCACTTACAAGTAAACGTACGTCGACAGTTTGTCCCTTTAAAGCTCATCAATCACCAGATGGTCTGCTTCATCGGCGCACATGATGCCGAACAATAAAGCTAAAGGATGGTTTATTTCTAGTCTCGGCGCTAACGCTTGCCGCAGGGGAACCGGACGATTAGGTCTCAGCGGGTGCCTGGTCGCCCGTATTCATGAGCAGGGGCTGGAGAGCGAACCCGCTCTCGTGAAATCCAGAGCCATTCATACCCCGAGATTTCGGGACAGTTATTCTGGCTACAGGGACATGCTATTCCTCGATATGTATATGGAGACATCAACTATGGGATCAAACAAAAGGCAGTCGCCACATCGGGAAGAGGACAGAATGGGTTGAACATGTAAGAGCATTCTAAAAACATAGATGACAACATGTTCAACAGATATTTGACCAACACGCCATAGCCTCATATTCACGCATTAAGTATACAAAGAAGTGGCCCAAAAATGGGACCCACTTGCACATAGGAGCCTTGCCGGACATTAGGAGTTTTGACTTCGTCAAAACGAAAGACGGATTCGAAGCCGATTAGCCATTCTTGGTTTCACAAATATCTTCGATAGAGGATCCAAAGCTCCCCTGGTGTATGTTCCCTCAAGCGTTTGGCAGTCCGCTGCCAGACATCAAGGATGATGGTTGGTCTACGGACTTCGCCCGCACAAGACCCAAACCTCCACAGCTCCTCTTTGCTCCCTTATTCCAGAAAAAGTCAAATAGAGGTTATGGAGCAGTCGGTCAAGCTTTGTGATGATGTTTTAGGTGGTCAAGATGGGAAATGCCTTCGTTCGCCGGCCGCAGTCATGGGAGACTTGGGAGGTCAATTGGGGTTAGCAACGAGGATCAAGGGTCCTGAGTTATAAATGTTGCCTCAATTCAGAGGCTGCTTCTTTCAGAGTCAGGATGGTCCGCAATTTGCCCCAATGTGACAGACTGTCCGGTGCCGCCCCTCATGTTGCCCGAATTATAATTGACATCTTTGCGACCACCGCCCGACCAATTCAACACAAGGAGTGCTCGGACGTTCATACCATTCCAACCGCGCCTTCCGTGATTTAGTTTAGCGGATGTCCAACCTTTGGTAATACACTGCTTCCTTTGTACAAGAAACCGCCCGGACCACGTTTTCGACTTCTCCATACATTCTCGGTCACAGAAGATCCTGTTTTCGGTGTGAGGAATGAGACGAGGAAGAATTAATTACTTGAGGATGTCCACATGTTTTCGGGAGGGAACGTTCGGGGGGTCGGAAGAGGTGATCCAAGCTTCTGGGTCGAAGTTGAATGTTCCGTCGTTGGGTGCTCCGGAGCCTCGAAAACGATGTAGATGACATTGAACGCTTCGAAGTCGCCATAGAATGTCACATATGGCCACCACTGTGACTGAGTGAGTGTTTGCATTACATTCAAGAGCGGGTGTGTGCGCCACGCGGTAGAATGCGCCACTTATGAGCACTCCTGAATTTTCGTTTCTTTTGGTATCGAGCATAGAGGAGACTGTCGGTGGTGCTGAGTTTGATGACCATGTAAGTGGTTCTTGCTACAGTAGACCCTCATCTATGTATGTCCAGATATTTCTATGCTTGAACTACACTAAATCTATTTGACAAGAAGTTGATGATTTCTCACGGAAATCCTTTAATTGATGACATCTTGAACAGTTTTCAAGGCCGATTCCGCTGTTCCTTCGAATGGCAACTGTCGCGCTCCTTTGTTGCTCAAATATTTCCGTGCCTTCGGCACTGGAAGCTTGCTTCCCGTGGCCTCTGAGACACCGGTTGTCATAGCATTTGTAATGAGCGAGACTTCAGCACACAGCATCACGCCCGGTGCTCAATACTAGTGCGAGTGGGATATTGTAGTGACCACCAATTTCGGTAAAGTAGAGGACATGGTCAACAAAGGGATAGTCTTGCCGGCTGCGACTGTAGGCGTGAAAGCCCACACACTGGCTCCCAAGAAGGTACGTAGCTTGCTGACTACTTAGTGCCACTTTAGTAAAGTTTGAAGTTCGAAGCTTATGAAGTTTCAAAGTACTAAGTCGGCAGCTTCGCGATAACCCAAGTTTGCACTTCGATGTCACTCGAGTAGTACGAGTGCAATCAGAGTCCTGACAGACAAGTCTTGAGCACCGTGCAGTCCGAGACCTGCTGTTGCGAAAGATACACAAACCAGCAGTGTTGTAGGCTTTGTCAATCCGATCATAACTGAAAGGTCGCGGCTAACTCATTAAGTAACCCCAGCCAAGTTTCGCGGATATTGGACTGCCTTGCTATGTTATTGCTGATCTAAGAAGTGCTCAAATAGGCGCTAAGCTCTATCAGATGCCGAATTAGAGGCAGGATGCGGTTGGCTCTATGCACAACTTGGGAGTGAACATCTAACGATCCAAACACGAGGCTAAGTCAAGTGCATCCGCCCTCGCACGTCTGCGCCCATTTAACTTTCTAGTAATCCCGGTCTCTTTGGTCTTTGAGAGATATGACCTTGCACTGACATTCGCTCCAACGCCATAGGATGAAAAAACACAATTTGAATGTATTGAAACGCGGATGAAGACAAGAAAGCATTAGGTGAAGCTGTAAAGCGTATGTAAGTATGCGGCGCATTGTATGTATGTAGTAGATACATGCATAGAGAAAGAGTCATCATATGCAAGGCAAGAGTGAACGCTGAACGGCAGGACGTGGACATGTACATATACAACGAGAATAATCAACAGAGAACAAGATGTCCGACAAAATAAGAAGTGGAAGACATGGCGCCAAGTAGGAAGTTCAGGGGAGAAGGGTCGGCATTCGACTCTATTGCTTCGAAGCAGTGACCGTTCCACCCTTGTAAAGGCTCGCCAGTCATAGCTCTATATCGCGAGAAAAAGCCTTGCGGCTTAACCCAGCAGTGGAATTGTGGGATGCCAAGGCTGCATAAACAGTGAAGCAAATTCAAAATCAACACCATCTGTATACACACCACCAAAATCAGCAACCAACTAAGCTCCCAGCATTAACATCCTAAAAGAATCCAGAACCAGGGAAAAACTCAGACGATCCCTGCCCTCTCTCACTCCCACTCCCCCCTTCTCTCTTCAAACTATCACTCCTCCTGTGACCCTCCTTCGTTTTTCCCTTGGTCAACGACCCAGCCATAAACTTCTTGTGCAGGCCAACCTCCTCGCCTTCATCCGACGACTCGTCAGCTTCCACCCCGTATTTCTGCTTCCGCTTGGTCGGATTGAAAATGTGACTCTTCATGTTCAACTCTGCGCTCGTTTTCCTCCTTACTTGTCTCTCTGCTTGCGGGTGTAGGGCGGGCTCTATCTCGAGTTGCAACGAAGGCGTGGGTGAAGGCGTTCGCGGAGGCGATTGCCGATGTTCATGCGGCAGTTTAGGCGCCTCTTCGGCGAAGCTCCGTTGGAAGGGATCCAGGTCATCCACATCCACTGGTAGAGGTGGGGGAGGTTGTGAAAGAGGCTGCAAGCGCTGTGTAGGTGCCCGGGTCTTTGTAGAAGGAGGGGTGATAGGTACGGAAGGAGAAGATTGGTTCGGAGATCGGGTCTGCCTGGGTTGTATGGAATGGCGCTGCGGTTGTTGGTGCTGGTGAGAAAGCTGGGTTGTCCTGCGAGGCGGCGATCGCGGTGAAAGTGGAACGATTTCTTCCGGTTGCTGTGAGAGGCCTTGCTGAGGACGGTTCTGACGCGTCCGGGAAGGAATCTGATTTCGGTTCTCATATTCGAACTGTCAAGTCGTTAGGATCACAGAAAGCATACATGAGCCCCGCGACGCACCAGGATAAATACTTCTTCTCGTTTCCGCTCACCAATGTCCTTGTCGATACAATAACAAATATAGAGCGTGTCGGCTGTATCCTTCACCAATCCAACGCAGAACAATCCAACGAGGGCGGCGACACCCCCTGCAAGCACCGAAGCACCTAACGCTTGATTTGGGGCACCAAGCGTATGTGCAACGAACAAATACGTCAGCAGGGCGAAAGGGAAAGACAGTGTCAAAGGTGCGACAGTCAGCAATGTGAGGGGTGCTGCATTGATACGATTAGCCAAATCTGTTTCATAGGAGCAGCTCAACAGAAAAGATGAACACTCACGTTCAGAGCTGAACTTCTTCCTTCCCTGTTTGACCTTGGCCTCTACACTTGCGGTCAACGCTTTCGCCCTCCTTGCGCTGGGCATGAACGGATCTCCAGTCAGCCCCGCATATACCAGCGCATACTTGCTTAATGCAGTCGTCACGCCGTCTAGATAACCAACTGCCAACCGAATTCCATTCACGAGAAAGAATGCCCTTGGCGGGATGTACGCAGGTAGGCGTTCAAGGAAGAGCGTGAACAATGTGAGAAGGCGAATAATTGTGAGGATAAGAGCAGATAAGCAGACTGTGCCTAATGATGGGCCTGTTGAACGGACGATAGCAGCGTGGATGGTATGTGTTGACATTGGAGGTAGTGGGAGGACGTCCGGGCTGTGACGAATTAGGATGGTCCAGAATATCAATGACACGGATCACTCACTCAGCAAAGTACCATGCTCCGATAACGCCTGCACAACTCATCCTGAGAATACCTCTCGCAACACCCCAGCTCCATAGCCAAACCGCCACCGCCCCAAAGATCGCCCAGTTCGCCCAACCATAAACATGCCACTCCAGTTTCGTACTATCCTTCGAGGGTGTTCCGTATAGCAAAAGCCGGAAAACCAGCGTCAAGAAGGGAATGGATCCAATTAGAGTAACAAGAAGGATCGCAGGAGATAAGGCAAGAAGGAAAGGATTAGCGATGAGAAGGTGCGTGGTAAGCGTGAGAGTGGATGAGGCGACATGAATGTCGCGGGGGAGATGGATAAGTCTTCGGGCAGTGAGGATTGACAATACAAGCGGAATCAATGAAAAAAGACGAAGACTGATGAAATGATGATAGTCAGTAGGGAGATTAACCTTAATATTGATGGGCAAAGGTAGGGAAAATTAAACGAGGCGTTCACTCTATCATCGATCGAAGCGATGGGAGTCGAACGCCAATAGGTGGAAGAGCAGCAAAGAACTAATGACTCACCCAACAGTTTCGCCCCAAGTTGGGTCCCCTTCTTCAGCATCCCACATGAAACTCCCAACGAAAGCCCAGATGGCGGATATGAAGAGCGTTACAGGAATGAAAATTGAAGTTGCGATCATGACAGGTCGCACAAAAATGCGTAACAAGAAAATATGTGTGTAGGCCACTAGAGCGCTCAAAATTGTCAGGATAGTCAACATTGGGACAGTATGCAATAGCGTCGTGTAGGGGAACGGCTTCGTCACATTCGAGGGCTTTCGAGTGAGGAACAGCAGGAGGACAGAGAAGAGGACGCATAACGAGACACTCGCCAACCATAGCGCGGTCCAGATGGAATCATTATACTTCCGTCGATTTCGGGGCGTGTGGCGGGGATCTGGGAGGTTGAATACATCAAGGGGTCTCGCACGACCGTCTCTCGGAAGCAGGGACTCTGTCAAAGATAGGGAAGCGGGTTGTCTGCCTGCTGTTGAGGGGGGAGGGGGAGGGTGCTGAGCGCGGGCTTGAGGACCAGCGTGAACATACACGTCTGGCGGTGGTCCAGAGTCGGACGAAATTGAAGACCGCGAGGGCGAGGGTGAGTGAGATCGTCTGAACGGTGACGAAGCTAGATGCGCAAGCCATCCACCATGACGGGAACTAGACACAGATGACGCATCATCGGATCGGATGAGGGGAGTCCGTTGAGGGTTGATTCGTCTGGAGTCAAAGCCGCCCGTGGTCATATGTTCGTCCTCATCTAGTCGAAGATAGGGGTCGTCATCTTCTTCCTGACGACGCTGAGCAGTTCTGCTGACCTCGCTCTCTCCAATGTGTGGGTCGTCGTGGTCATCGAGATCCGTGTCGTGACCAGCACGAGACTCGTTGTCTGTGGTGAAAGAGAAGAACATGGGTTGGGAGGACGAGAGTGTGGCCTCGTCCTGGTTTCGCCTATTGAGGTATTGCGAGGCATACGCTGCGAACGACGTCGCCATGAGCGTCGGTGCTGGTGTTGACAACGACGGAATATGTTTACAGCCAACCCGTACTTTGTCAACTCTGCCTCTCCCTCTGGTCGCGTTACGGAGTCACTTACGTCACAGTCACACACTCCTTCCTCACCCAAACTACCAACTTTCGTCATCGTCTCCTGACATCCAGTCTGTGAATTCTACTGTTAACCCTACCGCAACAGACGTTCTCTCTTTCGCCTCGTCACTCCCGCCTTGCAGTTTCTTCCTTCAGAGTCGGGCAAACGTCTTGCGACCATCGCCTTAAGCAATACCTATGATACCAAAAACTCCTCTCTCTCTCACAATCGGGGTTCGCTGCTCTCGTCCCTGCTATGCCAGTACTTACTCCTGGCGAAGTCATGACCTACTCTACTTTCGACCTCGTTATCACGTATCCATTGAACAGCCTTCTATTTGAAGGCAACTTCTCTCACCGCTATCCATTGCTGATCTTCAGTTTTCTCGAACGGCTAGTTCTTGCATCACCGCCCACCCGATTCGGTCGCTGATATTTGATGAGAACATGAGAAGTACTAACAGGATCAGACCAACAATATGTTGGTCCCAATTTCCAGAGAATCGTGAATAGACGCCAAACCCCATGTTTCAGGTTCCACTCCAGTCTTCTATCCAAACTTAACCAATCAGTTCTTTTGTACACTCATTAGCTTCGAGACAATACACCTCCCACCGAGTGTTCGTATCTCATACTCTTTCCCGTTCCAGATGAGGCAAATAAAACACCTTGAGGAGAATAGTTACAGCGCTCTCTCATCTTCAAGCCGATTCTGCCATACCATAAATTTCCTCAGCCGCACGGACTTGCCACTCCCCACGTAGCCACCCTCAACATTGCTCCATCAACCCATCACCAGCCATCACCTCGTGGTCTTCCCCCCGCACCCACAGAAAAATATCCGGGCAGTGCAGTGGAATCATCGCTTCTGATGTTATCCCCACATCACTTCGTGCCTCTTTGATTTTATTGTGTCATGCTGAAAATTGCACAAAATCATCCAGCTAGACCATCATCCCCGCACGCGGTCTTAGTTTTTTTCATAGCCGTTGCTACCTTCTCGCACTGGTTTCATCGATCTTGGTGCCTGCCATTGCTTCCTCCCATCAGCATCTCTCGAGTCGAGGGTGGGGATCGGATCACTTTCTCAAGGCGTGACAAGATATTCGAACTGATTCAGAATGCACAGTGCATCCTCGTGAACTCGAGCCAGCTATGTTGAGTCATACGGACACTTGAACTCCTCGATTTCATGAGGTGGATGGCTACCACAGTCTTAACGAGAAAGTTCTACAACCTACAGCATACGTATTCACGCTTGCAAACCAGCTCAAGTGTGACCATCAGGAGAATCATTCTGCCCAGAAGCCACGCACCCTCACAACCGCATCCAAGCCCTAACTCACCAAAGTAGTCAAAGCCCAGCCCTAGAAAGCCTCACCGACGCTTCGGTCCCCAAATCCCATATCCTAATTTGGTTCCCACCGCAGCGAGCGCCTCAAGAACATGAGACAGATTAGCCAAGCGCGGCATTAATCTAAATCAACCCCAAAAATCTTGCGATCTCACACTCGCCGCTTCCCGCTAGCGATGCTGCCGCAGCCACCACAGCACCATGCATCCACCGCATTCACTCCCAATTTTTCCTGTATCAGGCAACTTTTCACCGATCGAATTCTTCATTCCATCGCATATGACAAATGCACAGTATCAAGCGACTGGCCACGCATTTTGAGGCATTTGGACTGACACCCTGATTATATGCAACGTACGTAAGTAGCCCTGGTCATTTCGTTTAAACAAGACACAACAGAAATATAGACATATCGCGTGACATACGAAGAAATTTCCAGAGGTATCATCTCACCTCAGGTCACGACTCCAAGTTGAGCCTCCCTGCTTCTAGCGCTCGGTTGTGTGAGACTATGGGGTGGATCATCACCGTAGGGAAAACACAGGGTTCCCAGCGCAAGCCACTGGCTCATTTCTGCTCTGTTTCCTTGTTCAATTCTCGTTCGATCGCTTCGTGGAGCATAGCGCTTTCTTTAATGACAAAAACCCTTGAAGCTCGGTGTTGATTCTATTACGAGGTTGCATTACGAGATGCTGAATGCTGAACGATTCACATCGAGACTGAAAACGTAAAGTTTCAATTGGCGGGCACCAAAGCTCAGGTGGAAAAATGGGCACACAAGCAGGGGGTTCGCGTGATTACTGTCAGGTGTCGGATGGTTTGCCTTGCCTTGACCAGGTACAATGTATATTGCCATCACTATTATCCTCGTCCTGGCATGAATCCGTCCCTCAACTAGAGAGATGAGCCATGATTTAACAGCAAGCAGTAACGGGAGTGGACATATGTCGAATGAAATCAAGAGCCTGGCCTCCACCGAAGTTACGGAGAATGAACTATTAAATAACCCCCTGGCACCAGGCGGTGGCGGGAGCAAATGAACTTGAGAACTCTAAGTTCACCTAACACCTCCCCTCGTTCGACGACCTCGTTCTCCCACACGTTATCCTTCTGCAACGCTTCCGAGAAACTCGAACCTAGGTGTGGCGACGAAGCTGTGATTCCAAACTACGCCCGACCTATGTTCACTCAATCAACCATGATTGCTCACCTCGTCATGTGTTACTCATGACCCACTTTCACAGCGCTAACTATAATGCATTCCCCTGTTGATCGCTACTCCCTGTTGATCGCGATGACATGCATAGAGATTAGGTCTCATAGAAGTTCAAGGCCACCCGACTGCATGGTCAGGACTCAATCAAGCCTTTTGAGGGCACGTACAACACACTCCCAGAGAGGTTCCACATCAGAATCAAGGATAAAGCCGTAGGTCGTTGCCGTAGTGCCGTGTAATGAGCGCTTAAGTAGTGCTTAGAAGGGTCCGACACGTACGTAGTCCATTCGAGGGGGGGCCCGGGGATGGTGCCTAGTCCAATCTGTTCTAATTCTGGAGTGAGTCTGACTTCTGGTTCGTGAGTCTAGATTTCGAAGTGGAATATTCTTTTGTCGGCGTGAAACACGAAACAACTAATCCCCAGGAAGGCCGTTCGTCTTCCCAGCCCAGGCAGCTAGCACCAAAGCGGAACTTCCCTGATTGGGCGCACTGAGCGGAGGCATACAGCGAGACCAAACTCAAATTCAGGCAGATTAAAAACCTCTTGATCCTGGGCTGAATCGTCGTCAACAGTTGAGCCGGACTATCATGCGTAAAACATACAAGCACTCAAACTTACCACCGATAACCTTCTTAGCTCAACCCCAAGCGAGTGTGACGAAGCCTGAGGAGTATAAACAGAAAGCTTATTGAACCACGCTTACACCGCTGATTGCCTCTCGCGGCCAAATACAGCTTCTCCACCATATCAAGTAAAAGGTGTGAAGGCGAAAGTTTGGTCTATCCTACGCGGAGAAAGCGCTCCACCTGATCCTAAATCTTGAAATACAGATGAGTACTTGCAGTTCATTAATCGACGGGATATGCAAGACGGGAGGCGGACGGATGTAGGTGCTAGAGAGGAGACTGGCAGGTCAATTGAAAGCCCGGGTTTTGGTAGGGCGATTATACGGGCATGCGGAACCCTATCGTCGCATTCTTCTCCATCTGTCCACTAGGTGTTGACATCGATAACCTCGATGGATACCGTGAGCCTTTGAGGCTGGGAACAGGTTTTAGTGGTGAATTACATTACTTTGAGTCCCGCACTTTCGCGCACCCAATACACTGTCGGTTTTGGTCGAGTGCCGAGTTCGGATATCGTAGTCATATACGCAAACCCATGCTATCATTCCGTTTTGTCAAGCATAAACGACTGTCCAAAAAAAGACTCACAACACCTCACAACGAACAAGTGTCGAATATGGACCACTTCCTCCGTACGAACGGGATCGAAGAACAGCTGGTGAGACATATAGGCCATGTTTGCCGCGAACCGAGCCACCGGTCATACGAAACATATCCTTTACAAGAGACACGGGCGCATCGAAGATGACATTGGTGTACTAGAGTTCCGCCGGCCACTACTGGTGTCGTAAAATATCACTCCAAGCCGCCCCGCCGAAAATCAGACTCCTGTGTCAGAAATGGAAACACGCCGCTAAAACACGCCGCCGAGAGTTTCGCAACCACGCAAGCTAGAATAATGCGGCACGGATAATACAAAGGCAATTCAATAGACTATTCTTGGATGTGATGGAAGCTTGGCGTCGAGAGGACCCTTGGTTGATGATGTGGACGATCATAACGCAAGTGTCTGCTGAGAAGTTAAAAAATTAGGTAGCTATAATACCTACCTACCATCATTCAGGATTCTTGTTTGAAACCAACAGGAACACAGCGCCACCGTAAACGGAGCCCGATGTACCGCCGCGGTAAATCTATCCGTGCCTATATGGGCCAAACCACGGTAAAAGCCAATTTCCCGTGTTTGACACTTGCGGAGGTTAGATGACCGTATGAATAACCGTATGAATGAAAGATAGCGGAACCGCCACGCGTGGCCGTAGCCGGGGGCGTAACTCGCCCGCGCATTACGTCCCGGCGAAACGAGATGTTGGACAGTGTTTCTAGGGAGAGTTCACAATTTCAGCTGGAGACGTGAAATGAGGGTCCTGAGAGGCGTTTGTGTCTTGAACGCCCGTCATTCATTACTTCCTTTTGGTCAAGAAGCACTAGACATCGGGCGCGCTGCGCAGGCGAGGGTCAAGCTAGCTGACATGACTTGACTAAATCCGCAAGCAATGATGGATCGCATTAATCACGTCAGTGGTGCGGGAGAATTGTTCGCAATCAAATCAAAGCACGAGGGTCAACGAAGTTTCAATCCGGTTTTTGCGTCTTGAACTGCGGATGGACTGCGGCACCGTGAAGTACTTCGGGTTGGCGACCACTAGTGTTGATGACTATCGGTCCTCTCTGAGCAACGGTTATAAAAGGAAAGTGGTTTGTTGGACAACGAGCCCAGGCGGCAGTCTTGGACATAAAACGAAGTTAACATAAACCGACGGCTGGATAACGTGTTGCGAATTTGTTGTGAGGCTTGTCAAGATGTCATGATGATCAGGGATTTGTCAGTCGGGTCAGCTGCTGTCACGCGACGGGGTGTGACAGCCATATCTCACGGACCAGCTCGTGCTTGACTAAACGGATCGCTGAAAGTCCCGGAACGGAACGGATGGACGGCACAAAAACATATTTCGGAGCAAATGCGCTGACGTCTTTGCTCGGGCACAGGGGCGATAATCCTGACCAACCACATCAACTCCATGTCCCAGCTTACTAAGACCAGACTCTCAGGTGTTGCACTTCCCGATGAATAACCTCTTAATAACACAGTGAGATTATCAAGTTCATGTTCAGGTGGTCGCTCCGTCAGAATGAAACGGGGATCTTGGGTTATCTCGTCCCAGAGATCTTTTCGGATGTCTTCCCACTTCTCGTCGTACCCACGGACCGTGCGCAGAAAGTCTTCCAATGGCATGCGCTTTGCGTTTTCAACATCGTGTTGGAGATATGTCGCATAGTCGACCTAGGTGGTCTGGATATCACGAGAGACATGACTGTTGGTACCATAATTGTATCATAATTGTATGAAGTATCTCGGATCGGCCCTACGTGCTCTTCTGCTGGTGGGGAGTGCTGGGTGTGGCCATGCTGCTTGTGCTTCCGACTCCGAGTCGTCCGCAGTGTTGTGTAAGCCAATGGCTAAGCAAATTGGCCTGATAGCTTAGCCTATTTGTGATGGCTTTGCTTACGATCGGCCAGACGTCCGAGGTTGATTTTTCGCGCGCGAGTGGCCAGCACTTGTAAGGCCACCGAGCAAAACTATCTATTGCGCTCGTAGCTACGTAGACCAACTATTAGGTAGATGTAGGGTAGCGATAATGTTAATGTTAGTGGAACAGATGGGTAACGAAGTGGATGAAAGTCATGACAAATAGGAGAAAAGAGTGTAAGCAAAAAAATCATCTAGTTTGACATCTAAGTATTGTCTGGTTCATCGCTGCTGTGATTGTCCTGGTCCTCTTCACCACCCACAGCTAGATTCCAAAGCTGGGCCCCTGCAATTAAATTAAGAGGAATATCCTCATCAAAACTGAGCCGTTTGCAGATCTCTCCGCAACGGTGATCCCTAGCCGTGCGAGTAGATTATACCCACAATGCCCGAAGGTATTTTCCTAAGTATCTTCCAGAAAGTCGAATATTCTTAGTAAGTCACCGGACGAGCTAAAAGATGGACTTCGTAAACGTACAAGCTAGCAGACAATGCCAGAAGCAATCAAGCATACCACCCTTCAGCCACTGACAGGATCCCCTAAGCTAAATCGGCCACACACTCTCCGACTCGTGCAACACTTCATCTGAGGTTCGTTGTTTTGTAACACCCATGCCGGAGCTCAAGTCATAAGAACAAGGGCCATGTTCGTTGACGGTTGATGATGGTCGTCTAGGATAGTCACCTTGAATGCATCGTCAGCGGGCCATAAGCAACCGACAACCGAGAACGCCTTGAGCTAAAAAAAAAGCCTCCGGTAACCCACATATATAGCCAGGTACCCGGGTCGACTTTCTATATCCAGACTCCTTGACTCAGTGGCGATGAGGCCGTGGTATTATAACCGCTGCGGTTCGACCGGAGGTTGAGGTTTGGGGAGGTGGAAAGATGGAAATGTGGATGCGCGCATCAAGTCTTCACACATGCTACTCCACGCCCTTGTCTTGCAAAGGAATGCACGCGATGAATGGTGTTTATTTTAGATACCGCATCTCGATAGCAATGGGATGTGCTCGAATACGATATAACGACCTCCGTTGAGATCCAGTAAGAAGAGGTCAATGGCAGACGAATGTGGTTAATACACTTCGAGAGCATGAGTTTACCACGACTTCAGAATCGGCATTACTGAGACAGCATTAACTTGTTAATGGACTTGATCAAGCCCTTGATTTCCGCGAACTCATTGTAGTGCGCGGCAACGAGTGATTCATGCACATACGCGGGAAAATCATAAGCATCAAGTCGAGAGCGTTAATCAAATGAGCCATCGAGGTTGTGCGGTTCACGATCACGGGCAGTTGGGCAGTGGGCGACTTAACAAAAAGTTGGTCTCCGAGGTCACCGATGGTGTGATTTGCGGGTGCCGGCATCGTGTTCCGGCTTGCATTGCTGATACATTGGTCCTTGCAGGGCTGCCATAGCTTGATAACATGGTTAGTAATCGGGCATGGACTCATTACAATGCTGTCTAAATTTCCAAGATGCTTACGGATCGCGTGCCAAATTACTTCTTTTTTCCGTATGCTACATACACGAACAGGTCGTCCGATGCAACAATGGAAGTCAAGGCAACATCCCAACTTTCTCAAAGGTTGGACCCTGAATCGTGCTTGATATGACCAAGACAATGGTTGCCAGAAGTTGCCAGAAGTTGCCACAGTCTTAGAGTTGTCACCCGTCACAAATCCTTTTGCCTTCAGAGCGCCTCAAGAGTGTATTTTACGGAACGGCCGGGGGGGGGGGTCACCTCGGACGGTTGCTATTCACCTACTATAAGGTATTTACTTTTACATGCAATGATGGTTGCATTCCTTGGTCATACTCGTCTCATCAATCTGCAGCCACCGGGAGATGAACCGGCTTGCAAGGTAGCCAAGCTCTCTATCTGATTTTCCAGTAAATCAACCCAAGGTCAAGGGGTTGTACAGCCACCATCACGTCGGCAACTTGGGCGCACCCTCCCACTCGCATAGGAACCTGAAAACGCTTAATTCATGCTCCTGTTAGTCATTCCAGTCCCTATTGGATTTTGTACACTTGTTGATTATTTTAGAGCGGTATCTTCCGAGTGCATGTCTTATTCAACACCCAAACCTAGGGCCACACTAGATACAGTTATTCAGCGCGAAGTGGACTTCACACACCAAAGCCCCCGCGCTTAACGGGGCGCACATATCCAAAAAAGGTGACCCTCCGACCTTGGATCGGACACATTGTGTGACTGAGTAGCGAAGGGGGGCCAAAAAGCTGCGGACCAGGATAGATCACGTTAAATCACGTTGAGATTGTCGACTCGCCTGTTGCTGGGTGGTCACGCTGAATAATTAGAGCCGGGTAATTACGCTGAAGGTCAAAAGAGCGCAACCTTTTATAGAGATATACTAGTGTAACACAACGCTCGGTGCGTGAGGAACTTGTATTGTAGGCAACATCCAGTGAGGCATTCAGCCTTTCAAGCAATGTTCGACACGGTTGATGCCAAGCAGCCCCTGAGCTCCGCTATCACGTAGCTTGTTTTCAGATGCTTTCGTGGTGCTTGGACTAAGGGACTCTGGCAGAAAAGAGGTAGCCAGCCGGTTAGTTAAGTAAGCTAGAGCAAATGCTGCAACGAACTACTTCCCATCGATTGCAAGTGCAAATCCTTTCTCCTCCTGAGAAGGAAGTTGGACGTAACTGCAGAGGCCTCTAACTGGACAAGTTGAGGTAGTGACGTCACCAATGACCACTCCGTCTCTTGGCCCCTATTCAGGACCCCATCCTCTTCTAGAGGCAACTTCGTATAATCGTGAGCCTTATGATTCGTTAGTCTCCCCATCCCCTAGAATCCCACACATCGTCCGTTACTCCCTTGGATGGCCCCATAGAAACGGATTGGTTCATGTCAATTGTCACAGGTTCTGCTTAGGTCAGTTGAGGGTATGTTTCCTGTCTCTGTGCAGCTTTTGAATTCGGGGATACCACGCTCTTCCATGCTTCTAGTCACATAGATCGCAGCCTATTCCCACAAGGTACGCACGGTGTCAGCTGCGCAGACCTCGAGCCGAAAGATTACTGACATCGCTCAAAATGTATGCCCGTCCTCAAACTGCTCAGCTTTAGAGTAATTGTATAGCCTTCCCGGAATCGTTCACCCTCTTTCCCAGTGACAATCCTCCATGCTACAACGAATTTAGATAACCCAGCGCTGCGCCCAGGTTGCTAACCAGGCTCCCGGTTTCTGCTCAGTGCTCCATCAGCTCTTGGACAAGACACTGCCGGGAATGGACACTACGGATTATCTGATACAGTAGGGCGCTTACGGTGTGCACAGGATGCCAAAAGGAGACATGAGGTTATCGACGGCTGCGATTTGCCGAAATACCTGCGATGCCGCCGGCAGGCAACGCGTTCCAGCCTTTGTCACCATTTCAACGTAAGGTGGGCATCTCGCCCGTCCCCAACACTCATTGGCAATTTGGTGCTACCAGACTTATGTCACCTAGTTTCTTCGTTCCTACACTTCCCGACATCGATACGCTGCTCCGAGGTACACAGAGGCGGCTTGATGAAGGTGATACAGCCGGCCCACTCCTAGTTACTTGCCCCACATTCGGACCTACCCGATCAACTACGTCATGCCTTGAACTTGGGCAAATCGATACTTGAAATTAATCATCGAGTCTATTCTCTTTGGACTCGATGATGTGCTTCTTGAGTATTCATCTGCGTCACTGGGAGGAGGTGGAACATCATAGCTCGCCGGGTAGTCACAGGCGATTTGAGTGGTTCGAACTGACGAAGTAGTTCGTCAGTGTCTGTGGGGTATGGGGTCAGGTTTGTGATGCAGGTCTGCCCGTCCCAGGGGTTGCCACCGTCGGATCCTCCGTGGCCCCCACGTCCACTGCGTAACAGGATTAGAAGTACTGTTTAACCAGCGCTCACAAAGCTTGAAGCCGGACCTACATCATACGAACGAACATCATACGAACGATTTCGCCCTGACAGTCGAATGTTCTTACTTCTGATGATAAGGCAATTAATGGTTTCAACGTGATGGAATAGCCTCGGCGACCTGCGGATGTGATCGTAAAACATTTTGCAGTACCATATTCTACACTCTTCTGGCTCTCCGGGATCACATATGTGCATGTTCAAGAAATGCAAAGCCGAATATCAACGTCACCAAATACGCTACAGCACAAGTCAGGGGACACGCGGTATGACGTATGAGTTTCCATCATGGGGCATATGGTATGCTCATGTAGGTTTGATCCTTTGAGCTTACTTCCCTGGTATCTTGAAGCACTAGGCCTCCTTCCATTCTATCCGTTTCATGATCGTCTTCAGTACCTCTGTTATGTGCTCCTTTGAGCTCATTCCGGACTCAGCCGTACAGCGTGTGTTTACCAGGTCAACAGCACTGACGCAATGTCCATCCGATGTATAACTACCGTCTGGTGCCAGCATGGGTTACGGAATCTTTACGCCTACAAAGACCAGTGTCGGCGCTCCACCCCCTTTCCAGGATGCAGTATACATGAGGTTAGCCGGTGCCGCGCGGCTCAAGTGCACGCGTTCGGCCGGCATATCTTTCCTTTCTGGTTTCCTCTGCACGAGCTGAATTTGAGCAACGGCAGTATGCCAATGAACCACTGCACTGATAGGAATTGGTGGCAGCTCTTTATTGGGGTTTCAGGTAAGTCTCGCTTCATACTATTTCATCGACGCCCATGGTTATCCTGATGGCTCAGAGCCGATGAATGAGTGCCATTCTTCATTGAACTGATGGTGGTAAATGCCCACCACGCCTGTTGTATATTCAGTCGAAGATGTGTATCGAACTGCATGTTTTCTTAGAGCCTGCTTCATGGAGATGAGGCTATTCGCGACCATTCCTGCAAGCTCGGAAAACTAAGATGATCTCCTCAAGGCATGGAAGTCGGAGGGAACGTGCAAGGACTCTTCAATGTGACCGAGCGCTTAGTTAAGTGTCATTTGACCCATTCGATTTCGTAGTCCGGTTCAAAGTTCCAAATCTCCTACAGTCCGGGACGAAGTGACGCGTGGGCCGAATGGCTAATGTCAGATGTTCATTGTCCAATTTCAATGAGAAACAGTAGAGCAGCTGTTTATGTGCATGGTCTGACAGCTGTGATTTTCCAAAGTCTCATTGGCCGCGTGTTGCCCATGGCCATATCGACTATTGGCTGTCGGGGCTTTTGCCCCAGCACGCGCCGGCTGGCAACGTTGGAAATCCTGAATCGAACTCTCAAGAGTCGAGACCTTCTCACTCTCACCATTCAAACCTTGACCACTGGTCAGACATCTTGCACCTTATCTACTATCTTATCACACGTGCGAAGCAACATCCTTCGGAGTTCGGGTACGATTGGCGGGGCCACATGCTACATTGGTCTCAACAATGGGTCAATTCCCAGCGGAAGGAATTAGCATTATTCAACCTCATCTCGTTGGCTAATTATGATCCCCACGTTTCCTTTCCTACCATACTTTTTTACCACCCTCGGATTGCAAGTGGGATCACGTTAGACTTAATCCACAAGTCAAGACTATCGCCGACATGCGTCCGATCCCCGAATTACCCGACTCTATTGCCCGCTTCTGAGTCCAATCGGGATATGCTTTCTGTGTCGTGTATGGTCAAAATCGGGGGTCCTGACCAGCACAGACAAGTACCCAGCTCGAATCGGGTATTTGGGATTTGCGGTGATCAGAGTGGTGTCAGTGATTCCATGGCCTGCTCCCAATAACCCTATCTCGCCTAGTGTTCTGCACTCCGAATTGGCATGGAATCACGGCCTATTCACATGCCAAAGCGCTGGCTGAATTGGTATTTCCAGAAAATTGCATTATGAGCTTTTTGCATGGACACTGGTACACATGGAACGGAACAGCATTGTTCAAATCACGACTTCTAAATCGATAATGTACTCATGTGCAAAACTGAGCCTCTGATTTTGTGACATAACACGGCAGTGAGTTGAAGACGAACTTGGAAGGTGGCTGTGTTCGGATCGACATCCAGTTCAAGCTATGCTGTGCAGGATGCTCAGGTTCGGGCGCCACTCTCTCACCAAGGCTACACTCATCACTCCGCAGCCCCAGACTTGTCTGACCTGTTGGTGTCACTTGAAGGTTCGGCAAAACACATACGATGCTGTATTAGGTACCACGGCGCGGCCGCTTCACTTGTAAGGTTCGGCGAAACACATACGTACCACAGCACGGCCCCCCCAAAGGGCCACTAGTGGTCCACAATCGTCATAACATCGCCTCCGATAGACGCGCTCCAGCTAGCTAAAGAGTTCTCATTTCCTCGAAAACGCGGTGTACACGCGTCAAACACGAATCCCCTCGGCCGTTGATAATTGATTAGAACAAAGCACAGTTGCTTCATTATATGCACAACAACATGTGAAGTAGAAATGAACAGGGCTGTAAGTGTCTGAGTAGCAAGGCCATTACTCTGGTAGTGTAGTTTCGTAATATCCATGAGACTCGGCTTCATGGTGTTAAAGCACTTCGATTGTCTGATTCTATCAATCGATTGTGGGTACGACTTGTTATTGTTCCTAAACTATTCAATTGAGAGTTAGGATCATCAAAGCACATTAATCTCGGGACGCACTACAGTTGAGGTGATAGGTCTGATAATTGTTCTCCTAATCGAGGCAAATCCGTGAAATCATGCGAGGAGGCAACGGTTCGTAAGAGACGAGTACCCTATTCCACCTCATACCAAAAGGCGCCCGAGAAACCACATGTCCCCAGAAAAGACAACGTCAGGTTTGAGTACCATCTCCGTCTCCGAGCCAACAAGACAGAAACAGGCAATGTCAAGGAGTACAAGCTCATTAGGATCAAATGGCCTGGCTCACATTGCCACTCATTAATACTTCAGCAGCAACCGCCTCACGCAGTGCAAAAAGAAATAAAATGCCATAACCATCCGGTACTCATACTGACGCGAATACGTCTGATAACTTCTACCGAAAGATGACTCAGAGAGACGAGAGTACCATTCCAAAAAAGACATCTATTAAATTAGACCAACCAACTCGAACCTTCTCAGCTGAGGGAGCTCTGAGCAAGCTGTCCGTTCTCCACATGTCAGGATGTGTGTGATATATTGTGATAGGCACCCCAACGCACCCATTGAGACTCCGAAACCCCGTGAGTCCCGTGAGTACCGTGAGTACCGTGAGTCCGAGACTTCCGCGATTCCACCCACCTGACGTCTTGATCGCAAAATTTGGCCCGCACTATTCACCCAACTGCCAGATTATTCTGTCTTCTTCAGGACTGCTAGCACAGACCCCCTTGTTCGGATCGCGGTGCGTTAAATTTTGCTGTCTTATTTGACGTGAAATTGCGATCCAAGTTTGATTGATGTACCGCTCTATTGTTCTGTTTTGTCTAGATTGTCGAAGTCTCATTAGCTTTTTGATGAGAGGTCTGAAGTAGCGAAAATTTACAGCCACATTCGATAGATTCAGTTCTCACTTGGGCATTCGCGAGCTTTCGAAGTCAATAAATGATATAATGCCAACTGTATCATGTCGAACGAGTAGAACAACGTACATTGTACAAGAGGTTGGAACAGAGACGTAGTGAACAAAGGAGGATGGGGGAATAAGTAGAGCTATTGTATTGTTGAAACAACGTGTATAAGCCAGTGCGCGAAAGAAAGCTTAGAATACCTATATACGGCGGATAATTATATATATAACGGATGAAAACAACAACGACTGAAAGAATGCAGAGTATAGATGATTGCGAGCATGATGATTGGATGAATGTAAGAAACCAGCCGAGTGCATAAGCCATAGGAATGACCAAAAAGACCATGAATATGAAGCGAGAGGACGGTATCCACGAGTGCAATTTAACCGAATGAGGAATGCTCATCTCGTTTTTGAGATTGAAGCGAAGAGAACCAGTTACGACCGAACACGGACAGGCATGTGCGGGTGTGATTCCTGTCGTCGGTGCGCCTGTTGAGGAAGAGGGATTGGAAAGGATCGGATGAGTTCTAATGTTGATGAATGGAGAGACTTCTTGGGGTGTGTCGGTGCACTCTGCTGGTGATGTTTGCCATGCTCGGGAGAATACGAAGGAGAAGACTGGAGTGAGCTGGGGGTACGGGGCGAAGCTGAGCCGGAAGAAGACTCATCGCTAGACGGCGATAGCTCGGGAACCGGAGCAGATGTGGCCTGCGGCGACGCTGTTCGGCTCGCGGCAGGATGGGGATGAGTGAAGTGGAGATGGTGGGTTCGGTGGGTGTGTGAGGCAGGGTATACAGCGTTGAGGAGACCTTGGTGGTGGCTCAAGATATCGGACTCGGTGACACCGAGCTCGAAATCGAGGACATCGAGGTACTCGCGCTCGATGCGACCAACGTCACGCTTGCCAAAGACACCGGTACAAAGAGCCCAGTGTACGTTCTTCAGAGTGGAGTCGTTGAGATACTAGAATAGGAAAGAACGAGCGTTCAGAGACAAAAAAGGGGGAGTGTGGAGCAGATGTGCTTACCTTGGAAGCGACGATGATTGCCCCAAGAAAAACTCGCTCCAGTGCCCATTCCTCCAACGCAATGTGCAAGTGAGGTTTGGCCCTGTCAATATATACCAGGGCAACAAGGAGGGTTTGGATGGTGATCTCTGCACGCTCAATGACGTTCTTGACAAAGGTGGTGAACTTGGCATGTTCTGGACGGCGTGTACGAGAGCGACTTGGGGATGAGGAGGGAGTAGGACGGCCCATGGCATAGTCTACTGTCTCCACTACACAATCGACGAGATACTCTGGACAGATGTGAGTGTTGGAGGGTGGGAAGTGGGGGATGAGGAACGTACCGATGACATGTTTGGAGACCTTGATGTTGATGAGCTCAAGAAGAGCTGGGGAATGTGTAGCAGGGTCTACAAGGGAGTTTGGATGGACAGGGGACACCTTGTACATGGCTGGAGATGAGGGCGATGAATATTGGGAGGCATTGTAGAGGTAGGATATATAAACGAATCGGAGAGGCAGAGAGCCGATACGGGGAATACGGAAGGAGTCACTGCTTGTGCTTGTGAGACTCATTAGATCGGGTTTCAATCTCAGATCTGCCAAGTCACACAAGTCACGGCCCTCTGCAAACCAGCTCAGTTCGCCTACCCGACGCCCGCCACCCACCCTTCTCCCGCTGTCCACGCACGTCCATGCACCAGCCCATTGCTGACAAACCTCCGTGCCCTGCCCCGCCGGCACCAACAGACGCTCGCTGCACGAGTCATTGCGAATTCTTGCGGCATCCTGCCATGCCCTCTCCTGCTGACCATTGTGGGACCATGAGTTGCTGCTCTTCATGACTCGTCCTTCCGGTCCCTCCTCGGGGAATCTGCTGACTCTCTCACTCGCTATAACGTACCTAGAATCCCTATCCACTCATTGTCTAAGAAGGCAACCTGCAATTAAATTAAATTTCCCAATGCCCCCCAACCTGGGTAGACTATATTTGTCCAACAAAGGTGCAAACGGTGGCAACAACCACCTCAGAAACCAGAGTACATGTACATACGGCCATTGGCACCCGCTTTTCCCGTCCACCCGCCTTCCAATCAGCCTTCTCACCTCCCTGCATTGTCCATTTGTGGTATCCACGTACATATATACTTTGACTGACGATGAGCATCCATCAGCCCACTCGACTCCCTTACCCTCTATAGACATAGCCACATCCAACTATCATATCATAGCCATACCCTCCATCCCGAATCAGGCTCATCCTCGGAATCCTGCCCGTATCAATCCTGCATGTGGCGCATTTCACTATGACGCACTTGATGACACGGATTTACAGGGAGATACTGTCTTCTTGAAAAACCGTGCCACCCCAATCACAGTCCGCAATACGCAGTCACATTGGACGGTGCATTGGCAGAATTCGCAGCATCATTCACAATGCGCTTAGATTGACCAAATCACCATATCATACCACCACCTTAACCGGCCTCCTGCCACCTAGCCGTCGCTTAGACTGGTCACGACTAGCCCCCACCCAGTGAAAGGAGAACTGGGCGGGGCCCGAATGTTCCTTGACCACCCGCCCTTGTGAGTTCGCTAAAGCACCTTTCTGCCCCCCTTAGTCCGATTTTCCTTTTGCTTTCCGTGATCATCACTCTGATGGTCCACACTACAACTTTGCATCCAAGCGACATCTTCTGCTTTCGGAATTCTTCTAGTCTATAGAACTAGTTCACTTCGCTTGCGGCCTTGCGGCTATAACCACTCACAGAATCACTCTTACTCGAGTATGTCGATAATCAATGTTTCCAAGTTCTGAACATCAGTGACCACGGTGGCATACAATATTATCACGAAGAAACGACAAAGTCGGAGTTGTAAGTAACTTACACCGAAAACTGCTCCTCTTAACAAAAGTATCGCTCCGCCTGGCATTTCCCCACTCCAATAACCCCAGTGACCACACCAACTATACCCAGCCCTCTATTCACAATGCAACACAAGGTCAAATCATGGTCCATCCCAAGGTGGTCTTTTCGATCTTGTAGGACCTGAGGTGAGAATGCGGGAGGTCCGGACGTCAGGTGGTCCTAGCATATGGTATTAACTCTTGATGCTACGGTAATAAAGGTCCCTGCTCGTTCATGAGTACGGAGAGCCATTCATGAGCGATCTAATTCCCTCCTTCTCTCCGTTACTTTCCCGCAATCACGCTTATGTTTTCCTTCTTGGCTCACGGATCCCAAACGCGAGACAGCTGTAGACGATGGGAAAATTGTGAATGCTCGCTACAACTACTCACGCTCCTCGACTCTCGCGCTGCAGTTCCCATGCTGCCTTGAGGAGCCACCCCCCCTCCCTGAGGACCCTGGTCTGGGTCTTGAGGCACTCCCCTCGGGAGAGTAAAGATAGCAATCATTTCAAATAAACTAGAGAATCCTTCTGCGCTGGTAATGAGCCCGAGTGAGCTGATGTCTCCGACTGCGTCCAGCTCTGGCTCTGGCTCTGGCTCTGGCTCTGGCTAGTCTGGAAAACATTATCACTACGGGGTATACCCCTGAAGTCGTTCGCAAATACAAAAATTTTCTGCGCTTCGAAGTTCTTTCGAACCAGGGGGAGTCCCTTACGAACTCGTTTGTCTCGCACCACTTAGTCCAATGACAAGTCTGGGCTCGGACAAGCTTGCAATTCTCCCCTATCTATATCCGTTGCTCTCTTCCCATCCGTCAATGTGTTCAGTTGGCTTGTGGATCGTGCACCTGACGAGCGCTCATGTTTTCGGCATCACCACATGGGGTGTTGATCACACTTTTCATGGGTGTGCTGGCGATGGTAGTGGATTGACAATTGTGCTTGTCCATTCCCGACGACGTATAATCTTTTCCGTTTGTTCGGGATTTGTTGGTGGGATGCCGGGATGAAGAGTGGCGGTGGGTTTTGAGCAGGTACGATATCGGAATTCTTTTGGTTGCTAGGATGCATACGAGGAAGTCTTAGTAAAGCCCTAAAGTCTTAGAGGTAGATGATTAATACCCCATTGCAAGATCAGAAGATCTTAGTAATTCACCGACTCGCACTGCAAAGATCACGGGTGAGTCTATAATTACCAACCCTCTTCGCAGGGGCTTATAGATCCATATTCCAAGTCTGGTGATCAGAATTAGCATGAAGTGAGCATAGGACTTTGCTTGGAAATCCGAACCCAAGGGATTGACAGGCAAGACGAGCGGAAAAAAGTGATATTTTTGGTGCACACCTAGAGTCCGGCCCTGAGGCCCAAGAGGTCTGAAAAGTCCAATTAGTTCGGATTTGGGACTGGATGACCAATGATTATTGTCGTCCCAGCCATTGTCGTGGAAGTTTATGGGTTTGTCAAGGTGTGGAGGCGGGGCTTCGTCATATAAGCTCAGATCGACGAGTGGATGGCACAGGGGCCTTGCATGATCATCTAATCTTATCACGGGCTAGCTCTACGGATACACTAATAATGGAGGGGAGGGTAAATTGAGCACCGAGCCATAGTGAAATCCGAGGATTGTCACATTCAATGTTAGTGGACTGGTGCTGGGAGCGAATGCAAACCATTAGGTCATTATCACGCAGCCCCTATGGAGAGCCTGTATCCATGGTAGTGTTCTCGGCGCCCTCACCCTCCGAGGCGGTCAATAATGGTCAACACATGTACACCCACTTTATGATCCCGCGGCTTTGGGCCCGGTCAGTCACTAATCCATGCTTGTTGGAGCTTACTGCCAGAACAGTTCATATGCGGTCCAACTAGCTGGAGATAAGCCTATGCTAACACCTTAACACCGACCTATAATTCATGCTCTGGTAACGCTGGTAACTCGGTAGTGCCCGGTGGTAGTGTTACCATCTTTTGCAATAGTCTATTGCCTGCGGCTTCCATATTCCCACTTGTGAGACTCAGTCAAGTCGGTTTAGCTGAGGAGAGGATTCCATTAGGTAGGCACTGCTCTTCCATCCAGCCACTAGATTTTCCATTGATCATCGTCGCCAAGTATAATAGAGTTTGCTTCTATATTTGCTCCCCGCTTTAGCGACCTCTCCCGAGATCGTATTTCGGCGGCGGAGATTCTGACATATCAAAATAGCATCCGTACCCATATATAAGCAACAGTGCAAACATCAGTGTCCGAACTACCCTCATCTGGTACCGCCACATAACAGGCTTCCTCCTCGCTCTCTCTCGTCTTTCGACCTTTTCTTCTAGTCTCGCACTCACGCTCGAAAGCTTGTGACTTCGACCCCTCCATACCATCGCTAAGAAAGCGGCCCCAACACCAAAATGGCATATCGACCCTCCAGAACCTCGATTGCTCGATAGCCGAGCCCTGACCCTTGACTCACCCAAGGTCCTGGCGGTGCCATTAACCTCAGGCGGCGGCTTCCCGACAGCATTTACGACTGTGCCGAGAACCGACGATACAAACCTCGTAGCCCGCTTATACTGCTCGAAGGGAGCTCTAACCCTCTAACCCGGCCTCTCAATTTCCCAGATCACCATTCCCCTATCTCAATTGCTTGATCTCCAGCTTAAAGCCCTCCACAGTCCAAGGAGCTCGAGTAGTTAACCCGCTTGCCGGCTTCTCCTTCAATGGCAAAAACCGTTAGGTCTACTTCTTCCTCTCATGGCACTCATTTTACTCGCCTCTCGACTCATGCTCGATTATTCTCTGTGACTCCTCCCAAGCAGCTGTTGTGAACTGGTCTGTACTGCTAGAGCTTGTTGAGCCGATGACTTCCTGAAGCCATCTCCAGATCAGGAAACCTCAGCCGGTACGATCGCCACAGTGACTACACACAATGGGCTAGTCGAGCTCTACGAGCGAATAGCACTGGTGATCGCCCGCAGTCGTTGACGAGATAATCTGCTCCTGCACAGCGCAGTGATCAGTTGGGGGATTGATCACTGTTACTGATGTGTTTGCTCGCTTAGAGTTAACCTCAGGTACTCCCCGACAGAGCATACGGCACGGATCGGCATCTGTCATTACGACTCCCTCTCACCATATAGGAAATTTCAAAGCGTGGCTGAAAACCTTGGGGGGATCTGCTTCGCCGTAGTACCGCAAATCGCGGTTGATCGAGTCTCTTGGTTTATGGTTTTGGTGGGCTTAATAGCGCTGAGATAGGCTCACAACGTGTTCTTAGATACCGTCGGGAGGGTTACATGGCGCCTTTTGGTCCGTAGTTGACCTGCCCTTCTGATATTGCTTTAGGGGCCAGGCGAACCACCAGTAGTTCCATTTCTTCAAGCGACGGTAGTCGGCTAACCAGACTCATTTCCCAAAGCCGAAGAGGTACAACCGCCACTAAGCGACGCGTACGAAGAGAGGAAATAGAGGCCCCTTTCTGGTAACTTTCCAGGACTGTTGTCAGATTCATGATTTGGAGAGGTGGGGTGCTTATTGTCCTCGGCTCAGTTTCGTTCTTGACTGCTGATGTATGATCAGTATGGTAGCCCCGCCGGAGAATGAGCGAATGCAAAGCGATGTCACGGTTGCTTCGCATTATTCTAGTGCCAATAATGTATGACTTACTCAATAGGAAGGGACTGGGAACTAGCGCTACATCGACGAACCATTCGTAACGCATGCACTTTCGAATGTCCGCGTCGAACCCTCATTGTGAACGGATTTAATTTGATTCATTACTGTCTCAGTCTGACCTCTCACGATTTCCAGACCAGTCGATTAGAACCTTCTCTCTTCAAAGTACGCACAGTTTGCCGTAATCGACCCCCTTGTTCTCGATCCCGCGATGGCAACAGCAGCGATAGCGTCAACACAACGCCACTGCATGGCTGATTCACTTTAGTTTCGGGTTGAGGAAGTCGTAAGGCCGATCTCGGTAGAAGTGCTTCGGGATACTTGAGCAGGAGGCACTGAATGGGATGTATAGCTGGGTACGTGACTTTCATTGAACATTTGAATGGAACCTCGCGGATGTAATATCAACGCTCCAATAATCAGTGTCAGCAGTATCTCGCAAAGTTCCTATCAATACCCTTCAGTCAAGGAAGAACGAGGAATTCGACTGGATTTGACAAGTAGGAGGTGAGGAAGGGAGGAGGCAGCAGTGCGATAAGCATCACCCTCAGGATCGTTCTCCTCATAATCTCCCATTGGCACATTTACCAACTGAATATGATGTCAGATAAACCACCCTTCCACAACGCGCAATCCAGCCGTCGGGAAGAAAGCTGGCAATGTTCGATGTTTCAAAAACCTAAGGCCCAGCACCTCAAGTTGACACCGAGCCGCGCAAGCTGAAGAAGCGGTTCAGCTCCAACATGGCATATTATGCATGCACCAAAGAATTGTACGTACGCACGGGTACAAACGCTGATACAGAGAGTTAGACACTGTTACTCCGTTTACTTGGGTTTTGAAAGCGGATCAGCTTGAAAAGGACAGGTACGCCTTCTCTCACAACGATTAACATGGAGGACTCAATATCCGGGATCAGGGTCAGCTCCCGCGCCAAGCCGCCTTGTCTACATGCTACAGTTGCAAGAGGACCGTATAGAAGTCTTCTTTTACCTCTAATGGGAGTGAAGTCTATATTTGAGCATGGAGAAGGGAGCGGGTGTCCCTAGTCGCAGGGTGGAGGGGCTGAGTGATATGCTTTGGCGTGTTCATAGCGGCGGTTTAACATGATGGTGGTTCAAATGCGAAATCCCTGAGCACCGAGTTCTCAAGGGCTGAAGACTTTCTGCAAAGGGATGCCCGACGTTGAAACCCCGATTCGTGTTAATTATCACCAAAATAAGTATTCCGCGAAGGGGCGGAATCAGTTCGTACCTACGGAAGTCTACGTATTTCAGGGTTATTCCACCCGAGAGCCCTACATTCCAGAGCTCAATCTGTAATTTGTTCATTTTCCGAATAAGCTCGCACTAGATTCAGGGATGAGGGTGCACAGAACATATTGGACATTAACTACAATTTCTGTCATTGGAGGGAGGAAAAGTGAATATGTGCTAGGGTTGCTCGTTGTCTGGACTCCGAAGAAATTACGCCGAATCTTCCGTCCCCTACTCCGACATACGCCGGACAAACATCGAACCCGCGGCTCGTGCGGGGTCAAAGCCACACACAACGTAGCTTGGTCGTTTCCCAATCCCGAAGCCTGGTTCGAATTCCCGCTGACATTGTCACGGTGAATTTAGACAATGGTGAATACGTCCACGTATTAGATCCAGCTCATCTCGGTTTTCGGTCGGGATCCATCTACGGGTATTAGCTTCTGCCCTCGAACTAAGGTCATCTATCTGTCACAACAACTTACAGGCTCCTCCTTCCTAGATCCAATACGCTCATTGGCTCATGAACGAATCTTAACCTCCTGATACAACGTCTACTTCGCTTCTCCAGGCAGGCTAAAATGAAATGTTGAATTATTTTCAAATGACGGCCAGCTTCTATTCTTGTCACTTCCAGACGGGAAATTTTAGGTTCATAGGCCGGGGCGGGTATCTCTGCATTAATCATGGTATAGTATCCAAGCACATGTGTCGTGGGCATCAAAACAGCCATTGAAACATCTATGAGGGCTCATCGGGCTCCACACGGGAAATCTCTACAACAACGCAACCGCTGGAATCGAAAAAACCAAACATTTTCTCATGGCTCCTATTAGGACCCTTCTTCCAGCTGCCCTCAAAGATGACGCACGTCACTATTGGATCTTACAAAGGAGATTCTCTATCCTAACGGAAGGTACGGATCAGTTTAAGTTGAATTGGAATTGCTGATGGGCGCGATTGACAGCCGTCGGACGTGATGCCGTAATAATTGCTCCAGTAGATCAGAATTCTGTGATGCAAGTTGAAAATGCTGGCAACCCTTCAAACATTCCGAGTCGAACGCGAAGTCCGACTGTATCGTCCTCCTGTCCTTAGAGCGAGCCAGTAATTAGGTGTTCGACTGTTTTTCCTGTGACACGTCTTCCAAATGGACGCGAACCTATCCGGATGGCACTGAGCTCAGAATCCATCCTGTCAACGTCGAAGGACTGAGTATTTGAAGGATCATCTCTGCACCGGATCGATCCGCATTTCTTGCCTCGCACAGCTCGACGCCACTATATACGATGCCTTAATTGCAAGCATGATGTCACTAGCAACTGCTCATTTGGATGTATAAAGCAAGAAAATAACTTCCTTGGTGAAGTGACCTGGATCAAGCAAGCTTCCAAGCTTCGTTCGCCGTGATGTGGATTGAAAATCCGCAACAGGCGAGGTCAATAGTTTTAGCTGAAAGTAAAAAAGATCGAGGGTTGAGGGTCATGCGAAAGAAGTGACATTGTTCCCTTGATAGAAAAACCATCACGCGTAGTCGAATTGTTACAAATACATATATACATCGAAAACAACACAGGACATATGCATAACCAGGAGTCATACGTGTTTTGGAAGTGAACCGAGAAGCAGGTATAGGTTGAGGGAGGCTATGGAGTTCGTATGCACAGCCTTCGCCACAGTGCACCGCGCTTGCCACCCTGACACGGGAATGTATGTCCATGAAAGCACATCCCGTCACGACGTAAGCAAACAGCCAGTCCTCCGGAAGCACTTTATTTGGAAGATAATGATAACCCGAATCAGTCACGATACCCGAATGCCGAATCTAACAAATTTGCTGTGCAAGAGGCTCGATTCTCTGTGAGGTCGGTGTATAGGTGCTCCGTGCGACGAGGGGACACCAACAATCTGTTCCTTCCTTCTTCGTTCTTCCAACAGGAGCAAGTTCTGCCGAAGAAGGCATCAATGGGACTGGGTCCATCCAGCAGTCCTATACCCTCTTCCTCACGTCGTTTTCTTGTCTGGGCTTCGTCCCCCACCCCACAAGCATCTTGGCCACTGGATGCACACTCTCTCCTAACTCCACCCGCTTCCCCTCCCCTAGCAAATTCAAACTCTAGCCTCACCACAAAAATTTGAACGGAGTCGATATGAAGAACATTCAAGCCGCGTCCGCTGATTTTGCCTTGTTCTTGCTTCCTTTCGGACGACCACGCGGGCGTTTACCTGTCACTGGTTGGCCTTCGGGATGATCGGTAGCGGGCCGTTTCGCCGAACCGGATGGGCTTTGGTTATCATTGCCGTTAAGTCGCCGCTCATTCAAATATCTAGAGAACAGTTTCAGTCAGCACCTAAAGATGCGAAAGGCTCGGAAATATAAAATAGGAGACACGATAAACAAGGAGAAGCATTCCTCGGTGGGACCATAAGCCAACATGACATGGAAGGTCGCGTATACAGGCAGCCGGATAGTACAGGAGAAAACCAAATCCCCGTGATTTGCGCTCCACCATGCGCTGTGTTTTCTGTTCTTCTTGATGGTGAAGATATTGACGGGTTCCATAACATGATAGGTGCCATTTATGGGAAGTGAACCCAGGACAAACTGACCTGCAGCATCCACGGCAGGAAAAAGCAAGCGAAAAGAAGTGATAGCGGGCCAGAAATAAAGGCGGAAAAGAGACAGACTAGTATTCTTGGGGGAAAAGGGTAACAAGACTTACTGTGCAGTTTTTTCCTCTAATGTCTCCTGCAAGCTCGGCAGTGGTGGCTGGCCGAGTTCTTGCCGTAGTCTATCGACATCCCGTTTTGCGATCGCATATTCGCCATCGGTAAGTTGGGCGATTTTGGTCCGAAGGTCATTACACCTATCAGATGCCTGAACATGGCTGTACAGAAGAGGACGAAGGTCTTACTCTTTTTCGAGAGACACTTCCATCAGGTCTGCCTGAGTGCATAGAAGACCTGAGTTCCAGAGGGAGATACTGGTTGAATGCAATCCCTACCTTGTCTCTGTCTTCATTGATCTGAGGATCGCAGTGTTAGCCTCGGAATCGCGCCCGGAATAAAAGGGGGTATACCTCTCTCAATGCATTCAACAGGCGTGTCCGTTCACTGTCGAGCCTGGGATTGACCTTGAGTTTGAAAGTCTACACGGAAGCACACACACTGCCACGTACTTGTTCTTCTGTTCGCGGATGTCTTGTATAGCTTTACTCTTGGAATCAAGTGTGGCATGTGCTGATAGGATGTGTGCCGTATGTAATTGAAGTGTTAGGGCATGCTTTCTAGGCGGGTAGTCGTGATTCAGCATGAATGGCCAGTTGAACCAGTCCGACCGAATAGAACGAGAGAGGGATGCAAAGCAAGGATTAAAGAAGTAGGGATCAAAGTAGCAAGTGAGTGAATTGTGTACAAGATGGGCGTTTGACATGGGAATGGGATTCAACATTGATAGACAGCATCCATAAACCGCAAAGGACGAGAAGCAAGATGTATTGAACACGTACTTCAATTCTGCGGTTTTCGCCAGATGAACGAGATCCTTCGTCCAATCGCCTGTTGCCACCAAGGGGGCGGACTGAGTACTCGTGCTGGTGCTTGCGACAGGTTGCTGGCCTTGTTGCTCATGCTGTTGAGGCGACTGTTGTTGTGCTGGTTGTTGTGAAGGCTGGGGTGTTGACTGGGGCTGCCGGGTGGTGTCCTGAGGTGCGACTGTGAGTTGGGAGCCCGGTGGGCCAGTATAGTGTACATATTGTGGTTGCTGGGGATGGTGATGTTGTATATGTTGCGACATCTTTGGCATTCCCCAGAATATGTGGTCACGAAAATGAGAGTTATCAGTCGATCGAAGTCCTCGGGGGCCTCGAGGAAAAAATTGTTGAAACCCACGCCCACAGTGTCAGAGGGCCCTTGTTTACCTCTATTAGTATCGCGGGCTTTTGCACTGTATCCTCTTCCACGACCCGAAGAACGAAATACCGAACATCATCACTCCTTTACTATCAAGTACCCACGAATCATTCATTCGATGCGAACACCTGTAGGCCACCGAGCCTCTGATAATTACACTGCGACAATCGGATCCTCTTCAGAAATCACTGCCCAGCCACTGCCCCTATTCATTGTGACTTGAGCTAAGTTAGCATCTCCCCCGTTGATTCAGCATCCATCCAGCCTCGCATGATCACAATAATATTTCATTCCTGCATGGTCGGACGCAGACTCTCAACTCGGTTCATGGATTCATATCCGTCACGCTGCGTTGCATGGAAATTGGAGTCTGAACCAGGCCGACGGGAGTCGCATCCACCATTCTGGAGATTTCGAAGTGTTTCCACGCAGATAACATGCAAAAGTGGTCATTCTGCCTCCTCGCTTTTTGTTGCAATACCTCGGCGCTGGTCCACCATTGATTAATATTGATTGATGGTATCACCCAAAGAGTTGATGCCATTATCCTTCCCAGGAAATTCGCACTTGGACCTTTCCCCATACCTTCGTTCCGTCGAAAGGAGGAATATTCTTAACAGCAGACCCTTTCATGACATTGCCGAGGATATAACAAAATTTCTAGCACTCCCCTGTCCTCATTAGCAAGAAGCCTAAATATGATGTAGCATGACGCACATTTACCGAAATACCTATCCGCTCCAGTCAGGGCAAGGACTTCAAAAGGAAGAGACCCTGTTGATCACTCGCTGTGAACCAGTATCGTCGGTCTTCGGTGTGAGGTATTTTTGTTCCCTATGGAGCATGGTTCTATTCACGATAATGGTTCCACGGTAGATATAAAATCTTATTGCAAGGCAATACGCGACTCCCAATGGGATGGACTGGTTGCGGGGCTGTTGACCCTTCATAGTAAAAGGTGGCAGGTACAGCGCCATCGGATCATGCACGACAGGGCTCGTAAATGATATATCCGTCCTCTGTGCACTCATTAACTCACCGTGGTCTGCCATTTGAGCCGCCACCGAACCGCACCAGCTCTCTCCGTCACATCATTCAACCCACTGATCGAGTGTATTAAGGGCAGCGAAATGGTCGCATTACCCTGTAACTCACAATTGAGCGATCTTGCGCAGGGTAGGATGATAATGCGGGTGTAGCACTTCCTTGGTGATTTCGTTGATGCCCTGCGCTGAAGGTTGCATTTAGGGACTTGAGGCATATTGATATTATGTCGTCACAATCAGACCGGGAAAGGGATCTTTCTTCTTGGTGAGTGCTTCAATGATTTCATGGCTCCGAAAGCTTGACAAGTCAGCCACCTAAGACCGATTCACCTACGTGTCTCCGTAAAGTGCTTCCCTTCTGAACTGTAATATGTCACTCGTCGCAGGTGATCTGATCTATATCAGGTTTCCCGAAATCTCCCCCGTCTCATGAGCATCTGCAAAAGCAAGTCGCCAGTTAGATACGTATCAATCTAACTGTTGCCGCACAACTTGTGCCAGCTTCTCCACTCATGTCGCAGAGATATAATGGGATGTTGGCCAAGCACCTCTCCAGCTCCGAGAGTCCAACCGTAGGTGCCATTTTCGAGTGATCTACGGTCTACGGCCTTGGTTGGATGATCGCAGTGGTAGTTGCATGGCTTCGAATTCTAAGTCCGCTTGAATTCTGTCCTGCTTATTTGCCGTTTCCACAAGGTTTATAGAACACATCTCGCCTTGCCGCCGGCACATTAAGGGACCTTTGCACAACTCATTCACGACTGAACATCGGGTACCCAGGCAGCGGATGGCGCGAGTATCTCGCAATATGGTCATTGAGCCGATCAGCTTCCACGAAGGAAGAAATGACCAACAGACGACCAGAAAAGTCTCTCTTGTACTAACGTCCTCGTCGGTCTCGCACATCTGGAGCTCGACTGCACTCTAACTCTTTTGCATAGGCGAGACGGATTAATATGTTGGCTCCATCTCACACCGGCCATCACAAAGTTAGAGAACTTGAGTGGTAAAACGCCTTACAAGTACCTCGGAACACCAGGCGAGCCTCGCCTGAACGAGTCTGTTTTTCTCGCCTTTCTCGCTAATATATATGACAACTTGTGTTCTAAGATCGTACCACTCAAAGATGGGAAGCCACGGAAGCGGCAGCTTGGGGAGTGTACTGTAAGCGGTAGCTTACCAAATACCCATAAAAATAGAAGAGACAGATAAATGATCGGGAGATGGAGGAATAAGGATATAGATTGCAGTTGGGACAATTGTACTTTTTCACTTCTTCCCTTTTCCCCCCTTTCTTCGTTCTCGAATACATGCTCAAGTTCACAGTATCCTCCGTTTTTCCCCTCTCCCATTAACAGTGAGGCCGCTCTCAACATCATCACGGACAGTGGCCTTCCACTTTTTTTTACTGTCCAACTTGAGCCCAACGTCTTCAATCATTCCCAACTCGCAATCGTACGCATATAACCACTCAAAAATCATGCATATAACGACTAAAAAGAGCCCCGCTGTTACCCTTCCTTATATTCTGGTCGCGCCTTTAAGTCTTGGACCTCTGTCTCTGTCTCTGTGATCCGTCTCTATCTCTGTCCTCTGTTGCACCTGGAATCTGTCTTGGTCTCCTCGCTGTCTGTCTGTCTGTTCTCTGTTACTCTGCATATAGTCTGCCTTTACCTTCTTCATC
The DNA here is from genome assembly GCA_018524415.1 of Podaxis rugospora. Taxonomy (NCBI): domain Eukaryota; kingdom Fungi; phylum Basidiomycota; class Agaricomycetes; order Agaricales; family Agaricaceae; genus Podaxis; species Podaxis rugospora. The sequence goes on from JAEUWL010000277.1 coordinate 94,519, forward strand.
TCCGTGCTGGATAATTCGACACCTCCGTCGAGACATACACACTCCCGTTCTCATCCAAACGACCTTGTTCCAGGTCTAGAAAACGAACGTGCACTCTGTCATCAACTCCGTCACCATTCTGTTTCTCCCCAAAACTGTTTGACTCCCCTATCACCAATACCCCCCTCTCTGCATATATGCATCCCTTCCCTGCATACACACACCTCCAACAACACCATACCTGATTCTGACTCCCTGCATACACACACCTCCAACAACACCATACCTGATTCCGACTCCAATGATGAAAATTTTGCACACATGGCATCCGACCCTCTTCCCTTCATTCCCCTTCAACCCCATGAAGCTGCAGTTTCACAGCACAGCTCCACATCCCCGCCAGTCTTGGGTGCTGGCAAGATCTCTGTTGCATCCCTCATTTGATATGATCGTCTCTGCAATCAGTACTTTGATGTCAAGGGCATCCCAGCGGCGGAACAAGTGGCCAAGATCATTCACCATTTTGATCATAATGATGTCCTCACCTGGGCGTCAGCCAACTATACGACTCTGGTGGCCTTGTCTTTCTCAGATTTCATGAAGGAGCTCCATAAGAAATTCTTACCGTATGACTGGGAGGTTCCCCTGTCTTGAGAAATCCGCCAACTCCAGAACAACCAAAGTTTCGAACAATGGGTCTCTAACGTCTGAACTGCGAATGCTCGCTTGGAAGGCTCTCTTGAAAAGAAAGATGATGCCTGGCTCCAGGATCATTTCCGTTCTACAATGGACCAGGATCTCCAAGTCCGATACAACCATTTCCGCTTACACGAAGACCTTGACTTGGTTCGTGATTTAGACAAGTGGCTCAAAAAGGTATTGCCTATTGCCAAGAACCTTGAGGACGAACGTTGCCTCTGAGGTAAAACATGGGTTCGCAGCATGGAGGCCGCTGCAATCAACGTTCAAGCTCCCACATGTGTCAATCAAAATTCTCACCCTTTCCCTTCGTCCACAGCATCGACCAGCTCTGCTCCCTCTCTTCTCAACCACATCAACCCTCATTTCCCGTCCAACACATCTTACCCTCCAAATGCATCCTTCCTATCAAATACCAAAAATCCTTTCTAATCCATTCAAACTCCCACCTTCTATTCTTTCCCCCATCCCTCCACCCCTCAACTCTGCACCAACCCCTGTCCCTATCCCACTCTTCAGTCCCTTTACGACATGCTCCCCCGCTACATCCCTTGACCCCCTGCCTTAACCAAAGCCGTCTGCTGTTTCCTCCTTGAACATAAAGGGTGCTTCCGCTGCAGAGGTGTCTATGTCGATCATGACTACTCCACCTGCGACATGGAATGCAATATTAGAGCAGAACATTGGACCAGAGGCTGGTCTGATGTCGAACTTGCTCAACTCCGTCAACAGTGGTTTGGTCACCATGCCACCCGTGTCACCGCAGCTCCTGTTGTCCCTGTCGACATCGTTACCACTTCCATCGAAGAACTGGAGGCTGAATTCAAGACAGCTCATGAGGTTGAATTCCTCGATGGCTCGACTCAAGAGGAAGTCGTCGGGTACCCGGATGGGGTGGAACCCCTCGAACCACAAGACCTGACCTTTGCGAATGCAGTGTGGTCCACGGAAGAGCCGATCGCACCCACACTTGTGGGTGTAGTGATGTACGAAGAAGATCACAGCCCCAGCTGCATTTTAGAAGATGAAGTGGATGACTCGTATGTCCTTCCTCCCTCTGCCCCCCCTCCCAAAGACCATCTCCTTTGGCCATGCTTCGTTGATGGCCCTACTGCTCCTTCTGCCTGTGTACGAGCCCTTATTGACCATGGCTGTCCCACAGTCTTGATCTCTAATAAGCTCGCCAAGGGCTTGTGTCTACACAAATTCAAACTCGACACACCCATTGCCATGGGAGGAGTAGGGGGAGGTTCCTTCGCGTGTACTCTGTTTGTAAAGTTGCATCTCCGTTCCCTCAATAACATCTGGACTGCACGTACAACCCGTGCCCTTATTGTGCCAGATCTACAGTTCGACTTAATCTTGGGACTGGAATGGTTATAGGCTAATAAAATTGTCATTGACATGACAGATGGCTTGGTTATGACTAAGGACTCTGAGTACCTTCTCATCGATCCTGCGTGCACACCCCACAACATCCCCGCATCATATATTCCTCTCCCTACTGCTACTGCTACTCATGCATCGCTTGCAAATGCACCTCCCTCTGTTGTCAAACAATGTTGTGGAGAGGTAATGAAGGCGGTTTGCAAGAACATGAAATTGGTCTGTGCCGAGATCTTGGTTCGTGTCCCGCTGATAGATCCAGTCAAACACACGCCTGCCATGATTTTCTCAGCAATCCGTCAACGCATCGCCTACCTCGCTGCCTCCCTCACTCACAGCCAACGGCTTGAGCAAGCCGACAAACAACTGAAAGGAGAATTCAGAGATATTTTCCCTGGTTCAAATCCTCCCAACTCACTGCCCCCTTCCTCGCCAACAACACATCATGTTCTTACCCAAGCAGATGCTGCCCTTAAGGCTGAGTTTGAAGACCTTTTTCCAGAGATGCTACCACATGTCAATAGCCTCCCGAGCAATGTTCACCATTGCATCATAGTCACCGCCACAGACAAAATCTGTGTTATATGAGAATATTCGTGTCCCCGCAAATGGCGTGATGCTTAGAAGAAACTAATTGATGAACATCTGAGAGCTGGTTGAATATGACCCTCCTCCTCTCCTTTTGCATCCCCCTCCTTTCTGATCGCCAAATCTGACCTGATGGCCACACCTCATTGGGTTATCGATTACCGACATTTAAACGCATACACCATCCCCGACCACTATCCATTACCCCACATTGACGATATCTTGTCCAACTGTGCAAAAGGAAAGATCTGGGCCAAAATTGATATGACCAATGCATTTTTCCAGACTCACATGCATCCTGATGACATCAAATACACTGCGTGCCAAACTCCGTTCGGTCTGTTTGAATGGAAGGTCATGCTGATGGGCCTCCAAAACTCCCCTTCCACTCAACAACGCCATGTCACTTCCACCCTCCGCCACCTCATTGGCAAGATCTGCCATGTTTACCTTGACAACATAATCATCTGGTCTTCCTCCTTTGAAGAACACATCCACAATGTCTGCCTGGTTTTACAGGCCCTGCAAGCAAACAATCTGTTTTGCTCCCTCAAGAAATCTCTGCTGTTCTGTGATGAAGTCATTTTCCTTGGTCACCGTATATCCCGCCATGGAATCGAGGCGGACCCTGTAAAGATTTCACGGATCCTCAACTGGCCACATCCCCATAATGCCACAGAGGTCCACCGTTTCTTGGGACTGGTCAAATTCATTGCACATTTCCTTCCTGACCTCGCACACCACACACAAGTCCTATACCCCCTGACGATGAAAGGGGCTGACAACGCCTTTCCCAAATGGCAAGAGAAATATCAATGAGCCTTTGACTCCATTAAGGAGCTTGTGACAAGCAGCTGCTGCCTTACCACCATTAACCATGACAATCCAGGGAACAATAGGATTTTTGTCACATGTGATGCAAGCGTAACAGGGACAGGCGCCGTACTCAGCTGGGGTCCCACATGGAAAGATTCACATCCAGTTGCCTTCGATTCCCAACACTATTCCTCTGCCGAATGCCATTACCCAACACATGAGCAAGAACTTCTGGTGGTGATCCGCGCCCTCCGCAAATGGCATTCCGATCTGATTAGAATGCATTTTGAAGTCTACACCGACCACAAAACCCTACTCAATTTTGATACACAACGTGATCTCTCACGCCGCCAAGCTCATTGGATGGAATTGTTATCACAATATGATTACAAGTTCAACTATGTGGCAGGAGTCCTGAACTCTGCTGCCGATGCACTCTCCCATCTCCCTGAAAATCCTGCCCCCATGTGTGACGACCCCATGATAGTTGCTGCCACCTTCCTTTCTGATTCCTCTACACTCCCCTTTGACTCCTCAGCTGAACCCCGAACATCTGACCCTCAGATGACGGTGGCTGCCGTTCTCAATCTGTCCTGTGAATCCACGCTCTTACATGAAATTTGGTCTGGATATGAACATGACCCTTTCATCGCCAAGGTTCGGGAAGCCATCAAAAAAGGGAGTGCCTCAAACCTCCAGCTATGCAAAGAGGATGGTCTCCTTTTCAAAAACAACCACATCATTATTCCAAACCACCAATCCCTCCGTGAGAGACTTTTCCATCTTGCACATGACCAACTGGGTCACTTCGGCTTCGACAAATCATATGCCAACTTGAGGGAGTCTTTCTACTGGCCAAACATGCGCTCGGACCTAGAGCGTGCCTACATCCCAAGCTGTGAGGATTGCCAACGCAACAAATCCTCCACCACACGCTCCGCTGGCCCTCTACACCCTCTACCCCTTCCTGATGATCATTTCTCCTCCATTGCCATTGATTTCGTGGGCCCTCTGCCCGAGGATGATGGTTTTGATTTTCTGGCTACAATCACCGACCGGCTGGGTGCAGACATCAAACTGATTCCCTGCCATTCTTCTGTCACTGCGGAGGAGTTCGCGAATCTTTTCTTCAACCACTGGATTTGTGACAATGGTTGCCCCTCTGAAATCGTCTCTGACCGTGACTGCCGTTTCATGTCAAAGTTCTGGAACCACCTTACACAGATCCTCGGAATAAAACATCTTGCCTTGTCTGCATACCACCCTCAAACAGACGGCAGCTCTGAGCGCACTAACAAAACTGTTGTCCAATGCCTCTGTTTCTTCATGGATTGAAACCAAAAGGGCTGGGTTGCAGCATTACCCCGCATTCATTTCAACTTAATGAATGCCATGAACGCATCCACTAGTCTCTCAGGCTTTCAACTCAAAACGGGCCACCGACCGCGTATCATCCCTGCGCCCCCAGTCATCCCATGGAAGTCGACCAACATCGCCTTGAGAGCAGCATGCGAGATTGTTCAAGCCATCAGATCACACATCTACGAGGCACAGGATAACCTCCTTGCGGCGAAGATTGTACAAGCCCACTATGCAAACGACTACCGAAACGAAGATCCTGACTACAAGGTCAGCGACCGTGTCTGGCTCAACACAGCCAACCGACGGCGAGATTACGTCCAGAAAGGATCTGGTAGAGTCGCGAAATTTATGCCTAGATACAATGGCCCGTTCACGGTTGTGAAAGCTCACCCGGAAACTTCCTCATACACCCTTGCTCTACCAAACTCTGCCCGTTTTCACCCCACCTTCCATGTATCACAACTCAAGAAATTCACCCCGAACGACGATAACGCTTTCCCATCCAGCCGCCACAAGAACCCCAAACCGGTCCTTACAATCAATGGTGAATTGGAACACGTCATTGAAAAGATCATCGATGAACGGCCACAGGGATGAGGAAAGCAATACCTTGTCCGGTGGAAGGGTTTCGGCTCCTCGGACGATGAATGGTTACCCGGAAGGATGTTAAAGGACAACGAAGCCTTGGATGTATGGGAAAACAGAAACCGAGAGGAGTTTTCTTAGGGGATGGAAGGGTGTAAGCGGTAGCTTACCAAATACCCATAAAAATAGAAGAGACAGATAAATGATCGGGAGATGGAGGAATAAGGATATAGATTGCAGTTGGGACAATTGTACTTTTTCACTTCTTCCCTTTTCCCCCCTTTCTTCGTTCTCGAATACATGCTCAAGTTCACAGTATCCTCCGTTTTTCCCCTCTCCCATTAACAGTGAGGCCGCTCTCAACATCATCACGGACAGTGGCCTTCCATGTACTAAAGAAAAGAAAAAAAAAACAAGTCCCCTTGCCTTACTATCTGTACCACAAATGAGCTTACGACACCCTTGATAAAGTGGACGGGGAAGAGAATGGTACCGCCATCGCAGATGTTGTCTCCGGTGACCCAGAACGTGATGGAACGATCGTTCAAGACACCAGGGAATTCATCGCCATTGTCTGGGTCACCGAAGACGACGACCGCATTAACCCTGTTCTGAACAGTCGAAGAAAAGTTGTTGTGCTGCAAGATGTGTGACCTGGGCACCCTGACTGCGTGAACGCATCACCATCAGCATCGATCTCACATTCCAGTTGATCAGCACGACACATACCTATATCCTGACATAACGATGGCTGTATTCGGGCACGAATTCGCAAAAGATGTGACATCTGCGGCCATGGTGCGAGCACCGCCAGGGTAACCACCCTCCAGGAAATCCAATGATATCAGCGGGATAGTCGACGCCGACGAAGTTCAATGATCTCCTGCCGATTGGAACGCGGTGCGGAATGGCGGTCCAACAAACGTGCCAATGGGTGCAGCTCCGTTTGTGCCCCTCGCGAAGACGACTGTAACATCAGCGCAGGATTGACGGGACTCCCGGGGCGGAGCTGCGTATGCCAGAGCAGAGAGGACGACTGCAAAATAGGGTAGTTACTCAGAATAAGATATTGCATTAGGTCGAATGGACGACGTTGGTATGCCTTCTATGCTCCGAGCCTCGTAAAACTAACTGCGGCTCATGTATGTTTGAAAATGGTTCCCATGCACGAGTGTACCTCGTTGCGATTGCATCCATCGAAGAAGTGTCAGAAGTGGAAACAAGAATAGGCGAGAGAATCCACCTCCGGAACGTATCGCAATCTCGAAGGTCATCCTGTTGCCCCATCCCCCGATTGCCTTGGAAAATGGCAAATATCTGGGTGGCTAACGGCAGGTACCAGCTACGTTTTCTTCCCTCCATTGGCTTTGTATCAAGTGCAACGTAAGGGAGGTCCCGAGATAAATTTACAATTGGTGATTCTCCCCTGCTTCTCACTATTCTCAGGTGCTTCTAACACCTAGAGCAAGCTGCTCAGGGCCGTAGTATCGCTTGGCGTGAGAGGGAAGTCACTATGAGAAACCCAAGCCCCAGATTATTGGTTAACTGCGGTTGCCTACGCGCTAAAAGTAGGCTTGCAAGGTCACTGCCAACCCGTGCTGATCCCTACTCACAAGCCCGCGTCAGTGCAAGGGCCCATGCAATTATTACTTGCCAGTTGAGAGCAGAACCACTTCTCGGTCTTGCATATAATTGCGTAGACAAAGAGACATTCAGATCGAGTTCTTATTTCTCCCAGCAATTAGTCAGATTCGGACTAGGTGATGCCCCTTTCGCCGAGCACCAAGAGAAACCGTGTTCTGGAAATAAGATGACGGTGGTACATAGCTGTTGTACAACATGACAAGGATATCGCTCGTAGATTAAGTCATGTGAAGTGGAACATTAGATAATTATTACAAAGGATGAGCGAGTGAACCGTTATGCCTTTTAGACCTTGCAGCGTGAACATCATGTTTCATCAATCCCATTGAACCGAGATCATACAGGGCGTGCCCCCGGTTGCGTCGGGATCATCACCGAGGCTCTCCTTCTGAAGTACAGTGAACACACTGTGTAAGTTGAAGGGATACCTTTTCTGCGTCAGGGTACAGTAGCAAAGGGCATACAACAACCCTATGGTGATTCCAACGACAACCACCACCGTAATGAACAGCCCCTTCGACGTCATCAGTGCCAAACGCCCCTGTTGTCCAATGGCTGGAATGGTCACCAAATCAAAGCGTGCCGTGACAGCTGTTCCACTCTTGCGATATCCGTCAAGGAATGCCTTGGCTGCAGAAAGCATGAACGTATCCACATTCTTGTTAATCGTTGCAAGATCCAATGGAGGAATGTTCCGTGCGCTGTTCCAGTCGACGGAGGAGTTCGCCATGAACATCACTGCTGCAACGTTGTTAACGAAATTGTTGATTTCAAGCGGTTCAACCGCGAAGAGGGCGGTCTGGAGGGCGGTTGTGAAGATTAGGTTGGCAGCACTTGATGCGAAATTGCCGATGGGTGGCCGTCCAGAGGGGATAACATTAACGGTGCCATCTTTGGAAATGCGGACGTGACCTCCTGAGATATTCAATTGGGGGTCGCAGACCAGGACGCTCGCGAGAGGACCGACGAATATCTCCGATGCAGCGGTTATGCCCACGCCACTGGGAACAAAGGCAGTCGGGACATTTCCAAGATCTACGGCAAAGGGCTCAGGAGGAGACACTCGAGGGTTGGGGAGGGTACGGTTCCCTCCAATAAAGAGGTACGCTGAGGTGTTAACGCTCTCCATGATCTCGTTGGTCGTAAGGGACAATGGGCTAATACTTGAGGCTACATTACCGAAATATTATATATTATCCACAGAGGAATAACTAGGAGGGCTTACCGCCGCGCCCTCCTCCGAATACGAGGGAGGTTGACCAGACCTGTCCTGAAGCTATGACCGATGGTCCTGCAGAACCATTGACAAAAGCTGGTGCCTCCCAATGACAGTCGTGATGAAACTCCACGACATCCGAATCGTATTCCAGCGTTCCGTGATTCAGTTCGCCCAGATCCACCGCTGGCAAAGCGATTAATTGGTTAGGCGGGAGTTTCAGTCCAAACGGTGAATGTTCGAGCTGTTCGAGGCGGACGATGAGGTTGGCACGGGCAGCAGCAGCGATGAACTCCTGGAATACATCTGCGTCGGTCACCTGGCTGATCAAATTGCCAACCTTCACTATGAGTGGGACGTCAATGACAGTGGTGGCGGCGCTTATCGTCCCGGGCGCTAATTGAGTAAGGAGCGTGAATGAAAGAGATGCGAGGAATGCGAGTCTGAATGTTCCGCTGGCGCGTTTCGTGAAAAAGTAGAGGATGCGATCCAAGAAGCCAGAGGTCACAGTGGACACTCTGTCAGTAGTGCCAGGCACAAGCTCCGCCAACTGCACCGACCATTCTCTGCTAAAGGCGTCTGCGAGGATATATCCGCCAGCAATGATGGCGAGACTCTGCCAGAGGATGAAAATGACTGTGAAGCCACCCTTCACCTCGGAGTCCCTGAGTTTGGGGCGGATGTTGAGGGGTACGGGTTTGACGAGACAGACAGCGGCCAAGGCAATGAATCCCGCTTCTATGAGGACGAACAGCAAGAAACGCAGGTAGAGATTAATTCGTGTGTATCTGCTGATGGTGGAGCTGGGTTCTTCTTTTGCAGCATACCCGAGCAAAGGCATTGTCGCAGCTGGAGGAGGAGGAGGAGAACCATTGTCCCGTTTCTCCTCAACTGGACTGGAGGACATGGGGGACTGCACCGCGGCTGCACTGCTGGCGGTGCTCATGCTGGGGTGAGGATAGGACGGGCGACCACAAGAGCTTGACCCGACTTTGAACTATATCCAGTTTTCAGTTCTCTGGATGGGCTTCTTCCTTGCGTTCTATTACAAGTTTAACTCATGTGTCACCACCTATCTGGAGGCCGCTGTTCGAATAGGCGCAGGGACTAAACTGAAATGAGTTCTTCCGCCTCGTGTACCGTATGAAATGTGCTTCGCACGTACATAAGTCTGCACCAGACGCCCATCATCTAACCTTTCCATTTGGCACCTGAATCAATATATTACCAATAGTCCAGACTTGAAATTCTAAATATGGATTTGTTATCTGTCCACGATACATCGGCGAAGGAGTGGGATGCATGGGTGAATGTGATGAGAATAGAAGGATAGGAGACGAGTTCCTGAGGGGAGCCGATTGGGAACCGTGAGCTGGGGGCGTATATAGTTAGTACCGCCGCCAGCCACAGTTTCCACACATGGCCTTGGAAGATGAGAAGACTCTAGCAGAACCTTGAGGTCATTGAGTGGCCCGTGGCTTGCGGGTGTAGACGTATGACGATACCGAATGGGAATACACGAGATGCTTATTGCGTTTCGAAGCACGTCTCACAGATACGGACACGCAGACCATCAAGTAGCCAATCGGAAAAGTGTCTTGCCGTATGTTTCGCGCTCGAGAATGGATGAGTGCCCGCCAGCTCCGGCGAAATTATGTCAGGAGGTCATTGGAATTGATGATTATCATGGGGTTAGCACTCTGAGATACAGATAACTTACATCCATGGAAACGCTAGAGAGGGAGGCGGGGATCGAGAGGGTCCGTTGTTGTCAGTGGAACATTGAACTTGCACATCCAATCCAATCAAGTCCTACGCAGTTCATTCACTGTGTGCAGCCATGATTTCCTGACGCCTCGAAGCAAACACCACCTGAGGATTCTTTATAGCTTGGGATGGTTGCGCTCGGCGCGTGGACGTCACCAATCTTCATATATGACATCGGGAGCTTCATGTTGTTAACCAGTAAATTGTAAACATGGACCCAGGTTTACAACTAATGAATCAACGATCCCGCGATCCCGCGATAAACGATGCTAATTATAACTGATGCACAGACCCATATATAAACTGTCAACGTACGTACTTGCTTCTGAACCTCCTTTTCCCCCCATCTTGCCTTTATCCTTCTCGTATTACACGCGTGTATCCTCTACAAAACCAAACCTGACTTCGTGCCTATTCATCTTCGTGTGAACGTGAGTAATCTTCTGTCTCTAGTGAAGCCTCGCAGTCGCCACTGTAGGCTTACATAAATATCGATAAGGCGGCATCTGACGCACTTATCAATTTAAATCTTTAACCCTTTTTGACGCATCCACGAAGGTTCTGATGAAGAATTACTCTCAGGGGGAGGGATGGAAATTGGAAGGCGGTAAATCATCATACGCAATGTTTAGCATTTTGCCTATCCACGGGAACATTCGAACTCTACCTCCCTGAACGCTTCGGAGAACCGCTCCTTATACTCGCTAGGTTCCGTTCCTGTTTGTCATACACACATTGGTCGTCACTCGCAAGAATATCACGAATCTGAGCGAACTCGAGCTCAGGACTATGCAAAACTATTCTTTCTGTCTGCGAAGAGGCCCACCGGTGTCATCGACCTGGGAAATCACCAAAATCGGCCGAGGCATGGTAGAAGCGGAAGCTAATAAGGTAGATATTCCTACTGGCGATCCTTTCACCCGTCAATGGATAGACAACACGGCTACGAAGTTTTCATCACGAGTGGGGGAGGAGGACTTGAACTTACAACATTCCCAATCTCACGGTACGCGAAGATGACGTATATTCATACCATCAGAACCATGACAAATATTAGTATCACATATGTCTTTTACAGCTGCTGGAGTATAGAAGGTTAAGGTTTTTCTCCAAATGTTGCGTCATATCCGGTCTCCTTTCCTCTTTTTCTTCTTCCACATATTCGCAGCATTCCGTTTCACATATGGTAGAATTAACCTCAAACGGACCACTTTATGAACATGCGACTGCGGCCTTACCAACTGGACGTATACTGTTGATTAGACTGTGTAATTCTGCTTCAGTTCGGACGGCTCGTGTTCCGGTATGATAAATTGCATGGGGACGATAGGAGAGTAGGAAGTCAGTGAATTGGAAATAGCAACACATGAAGCGGAGGGTCGCGCTAAAATGGGATTCTGTCCACCTCCGTACTCGTGCAAGGGACAGTCAATGTACATATCAATTTTGGAGTTTTCTATCCGAAGGTTGCTAGCCGCATGCGTATCACTTGCGTACTGTGATCTCACCCCACAGAGTAGGAAGTAGCTCGAATTGTAACACATTTTCCAGCCTACCTCATCCTGACCTCAAAAGTGTCAAATAGAGTAACTGTGGCTGCGAAGAGGAAAGCTGCCCATCAGGATCATTCAGCGGGGTTAGCTCATCTTTGTCTTTCCACGCGTCGGTGCCTGGGTTCGAGTCAGGTAATGGCTGTGAGACAATGAGAATGAAAGGGGTCAGGCTTGGGCTCGTTCAAGGCGCCATATACTGGCAGCGAGGTGGGTTGCAACGTCTACTCCCATCCCACCCTGTAGTTCCTAGCATCTTGTTAGGTATTCTGGTAGTGGATGTCTGATAGTCAACCTTGTATGGACGCGATCAATTTAGGCGGAGCTCTCGAGGAATGAGCAGCAGGATGTTGGGGAATATGACCAGCGAAATAGACAGGGGTTATCTGCGGATGATGTTCGCAGATTGTATTGAAGTGACTCCAAGGAAGGTCTGGGCCCTGGGTATTTCTCCGTGCAATATTGTTTGTCAGGCAAAATCTTACACGTTTTGAGTCATTTTCTCGACATATACTGTTCACCAGAGTCGAGGCACGTATGAGGTGAGGGTTACCGTGACCAATAATGTCAGCTGGATTATTGAGATTCTTGTAAATGAGTTTGTGAGTTATCTCGCCTGGGTGAGGGTGGGAAGAAACCCATTTTTCGCTCCATCGCGAAAAAGGCAAGGTGTAAGGAAGAAGAATCAGGTGACTGATGGCATCGGCCGAGGCCTAATCGGATGTTTGAGTCGAGTCAAGTGTGGAGATTGAAAAAGTTGAGAGGTGATTGGCTAGGCAACACCCTCCTCCTCCCTTCATTTTCTCTAAACTGCTGGACGTTGTCGAGCAGAAAAACCATGGCTCTCCCTGCTGCTCGAATTCGCGCACCGGCACACCAAAAGAACCCAGCGACGACCTTCGTTCGCTGTCGTTCAACCACTACCAGCCCTGGTTCCTCAGTTGTCGATGCCAAAACAAGAGTGCGTGAACATGCTCGCCATATTAGTCGCACAACCGTTTCAAAAGCGGCACCAGCGCCCGCTATGTTCGTCTGTTCTATTATTTCTGCATCTTATTACATCTCATTGACCTCGCACCAGTCGCCCCAATCCAGCGCCGGGATTCCAGCAAATCCCCACGCCCAATAATGTGCGCCTGCCACCCTCCCACATCATTGGCCCAGGTCCCGCCCCCAATGTCCCGCTAGACCACACTTTCGTCGGCCTCTCCGGTGGTCAGATCTTTCACGAGATGATGCTTCGGCACGGCGTCAAACACATCTTCGGCTACCCCGGAGGCGCCATTCTCCCCGTGTTTGATGCTATCTATAACTCCCCCCATTTCGACTTTGTCCTTCCCCGCCATGAACAAGGCGCCGGTCATATGGCAGAGGGTTATGCCCGTGTCTCCGGCAAGCCTGGAGTCGTCCTTGTGACTTCGGGACCTGGCGCGACCAATGTGATCACCCCCATGCAGGATGCTTTGAGCGATGGTGTCCCCCTCGTCGTTTTCTCTGGCCAGGTAGCCACTTCCGCCATTGGCTCAGATGCCTTCCAGGAGGCCGATGTCGTTGGCATCTCGCGGAGTTGCACAAAATGGAATGTGATGGTAAAAGATATCTCTGAACTTCCTCGGCGCATCAATGAGGCATTCAAAATTGCAACTACGGGCAGACCTGGGCCTGTCCTTGTCGATCTACCCAAGGATGTCACTGCTGGGGTTCTCCGCACACCCCTACCTTACAAAGCCACCACTCCCGGCATCAACCTCGGTCTTCCATCTAACCCTCTGCAAGTGCTAGAGGCTCCGACGGACATGCGATCCATCAAACAGGCAGCCATTCTGATCAACCAGGCGCAGAAGCCTGTTATCTACGCAGGTAACGGTGTCCTCGGCTCGCCTCACGGTCCCGAGCTCCTCAAACAGCTGGTGGAGAAGGGAAATATCCCTGTGTGCACGACCTTGCAAGGTCTCGGTGCTTTTGACGAGACAGACCCACGCTCGCTACATATGCTCGGTATGCACGGAAGTGCCTACGCCAACTTCGCCATGCAACAGGCCGACGTGATCATCGCCCTTGGTGCTCGTTTCGACGATCGTGTCACCGGAAAAATTGACGCATTTGCGCCCGCAGCGCGTGCCGCTGCTGCTCAAGGCCGTGGTGGTTTCATCCACTTTGAGATCCAGCCTAAGAACGTGAACAAGGTTGTTGATGCTTCTATTCCCATTTTGGGTGATGTGACGACGAACTTGGCTGCGCTCGTGCCTTTGATTGAGCATGCACCTAGGGAGGCTTGGTTCAAGGATATCCAGCACTGGAAGTCGAATTATCCGTTCTTGTATGAGAGGAGCAAGCAGGGAGAAAGGATGAAACCGCAGGAGGTTGTGGAGGAGTTGGATAGGCAATGCGCGCAGAGGAAGGATGAGGTTATTGTTGCGACTGGTGTTGGGCAGCATCAGATGTGGGCAGCGCAACATTATAGGTGGAAACACCCCAGGTCGATGGTCACTTCTGGTGGTCTCGGAGTAAGTGCTTTTTGTGCGGCCCATATCAATGCAATCCTGATATACTTGCTACCATAGACTATGGGCTTCGGTCTGCCAGCTGCTATTGGCGCCAAGGTCGCTGCGCCTAACAAAACGGTCGTCGACATTGATGGTGATGCTTCGTTTAGCATGACCGCCATGGAACTCGCCACTGCCTCTCAATACGATATTGGTGTCAAGGTTCTCATATTGAATAATGAGTTCCAGGGCATGGTGTTGCAATGGCAAGGTATGTCGACTTCTCCTTGACCCCTCACTCCGTCTGCACGCCTATCCGTCCAGCCCTTTCGTATGACCATGTACGATCCACATATGCTAACCTACCTCTCTTTTTTTAGACCTCTTCTATGAGAAACGCTACTCGCATACCGCAATGACCAACCCCGACTTTGTGTTACTAGCAAAGGCAATGGGTGTCCACGCCATCCGGTGTCATAGCGCGGAAGAGCTTCCGGAGAAGATGAAGGAGTTCTTGGAGTATGATAATACCAAGCCCATAGTGATGGAGTGTATCGTGGAGAAGAATGAACATGTGTTTCCCATGGTGCGTCTTATCCTTTGTATTGTCATGATCCTTCCAAGGGTAGTTTGGTTAACGATGGTGGCGCATAGGTTCCCGCTGGCAAGGCTCTACATGAGCAGTTGCTTCACCCCATGTTATCAAACAAGAAGGCATGAGAGGGTGTGGTAGGACGTTTGGATGTTGGGGGTGAGGTGTCGATCGGCGTTGTCGGTCCACCTTCGTCGCATTTCCAGGGGTTTTTCCGTTTGTATGCCCCACTTCAAAAAATCGTGGAAGAAGCCGAAGAAAACGTAACGTCTTGAGGAAAGAAGTCAACAACAAAAGTCCAATACGTGTTTTGGATCTCTCTTTTATACTGGATGTCTTGTGAAAGGGACAGTCATATATTCCCCATCCTTTTCGATTCCTTTTTATCCTTCATTCCTTTTCTTACTTTTGGGCCGCGTTCGCGGTCGTGGAGTTAGGGTGGTTAACATGCTTCATTTGTTCTCTTGGCTATAGCCCTCATTCTATTGGTACTCGTTACTCCAAATTTTGTACATAGTAGGTTTGACGAAACACAACCAACTCTAGGAACGAGCATTACAGAGATTAAAGGAGCCTCTCACTAGCATGGGTGTGCCACATTTCATTATCGTTGTCGATGCGGGACCAGACTGCTTCTCCCCTTAGCTGGGTTGGAATTGAAACCTTTTCCTTGTTGCCCTCTCGAAATACAGCAAGTACATTGCGCAAGTCGAATGAGCATCTCCTTCGTCAGCATAGATAGGCAGAGGGCTGGCATCAACCCTTAACTGCACTCACCAGTACAATGAACTGCCCCTTCGGCGTTGTCAGCGCCAAATGCCCCTCTTGTTCAATGACCGGGTGTAATTCTAAGGACATCACTCACTATCCGATAGATAGATAAATAGGCAAGGGCGTAATATTCGCGAGTCGTAGAATTATGTATACATAGGAGCAATGATAATGAAAGAGGGAAAAGAGAGGAATGGATCATTCCTTCGAAGGTAGCGCTTTATATACGAGGCGTCTGCCTTCGTATATGATGTTATCAGTAGTACGTCGATCTAGACGTCGATCAGTAGATCAGTTGTAAGTCCAAGCTTGCGACCTGGATGCTGGATGGTCACCAAATCAAAGCGTTGATCGAGGAATGCCTTGGCTGCAGAAAGCACCAACGTATCCACATTCTTGTTAATCGTCGCGAGATCCAATGGAGGAACACTGTTGGAGGAGTCGGCCATAAATGTCATTGGGTTTTTGATTTCGAGCGGATCGTCCTGAGTGGGAACCGTTAGGAGGGCGGTTATGAGGATTAGGTTCATAGCACTTGGTGAGATATTACTGATAGGTGGTAGTCCAGAGGCAATAATCTTAGCTGTGACGCCTTTGGAAATGCGAGCGCGAGCTCCCGAGATATTCAGATGGAGGTCGCAGGCCAGGGCGCTCACGAGAGGACCGAGTTAAGCCCACACCATTCTGAACCAAGGTAGTCGGTATGTTTCGAGGGGCTGTTCATTACGGTGGTTGTGATTGTTAGGATTGGCATAGGTTGTTGTATGCCTTTCGCTACTTTACGCTGAGGCAAAAAAGGTACCATTTCGACTTACACGGTGTGTTCGCTGCACTTCAGGGGGATAATGTCCATGATGATCCCGACTCAACCGGGAGCACGCGTTGTATGATCTCGGTTCAACGGAATTGATGAAACATGATGTTCACGCTGCAAGGTTTAAAAGGCACAACGGTCCACTCGCTCATCCTCTGTAATAACTATCTAACGTTCCACTTCGCATGGCTTAATTACGAGGGATATCCTTGTCATGTTATATAATAGCTATGTGTCGCCATTTTATTTCCGGAACACGGTTTATTTGGAGTTTGGCGAAAGCGGCGTCACATATTACTGTCCGGAGAAATAGGAGCTTGATTTGATTGTCTTTTTGCCCACACAATCACATGCAAGGCTAGGAAGCGATTCTGCTCCTAACCGGACGGTAGTATTTGCACGCAATGACACGGACTTGTGACCTTACATGTCTATTTTTATCACGTAGGCAGACGCAATTAGCCAATAATCTGGGGCTTGAGTTCTCATAACGACAACTTCCCTCCCTCGCGTCAAGTGGCATTACGCCTTCTAGTAGTTCGTTCTGGGTCAAATGACGGTGTGGAAAGCACCCGAGAATAGTGAGGGAGCAGTGGAGAATCGTTGGGTGTGAATGTATGCTGGGGACATCCTTTACGTTGTACTTGATATGAAGTCGATGGAGAGGGGCAAACGCACTTAGTTAGTCACCAAGATAGTCGCCATTCCTCAAGACAATCGAAGGGTGGTAACAGGATGTCCTTCGAGATTGCGGTGCCCTCAGAGATGGATTCTCTCGACTATCTGTATTTCCTCTTATGGAGCCTGTTCAACGAATGCGACCGCAGTGAACTGCACCCGTGCATGGGAACCATTCAAACCCATCCACTATAGACATGAGTCCCAGTTGATTTTGCGAGGTTTGGAGTATAAAAGCCGTACCAACATCGTCTACTCAACCCAAGACGAAGTCTTATCCTGTGTAACCTCCGATCAGATGTTCAAAACTAGCCTCTTTGCAGTCGTCCTCTCTGCTCTGGCATATGCGGCTCCGCCCCTGGAGTCCCGTCAGTCTTGCGCTGATGTTACAGTCGTCTTCGCCAGGGGTACAGGTGAAGTCCCACCCATTGGCACGATTGTTGGACCGCCATTCAGCGCCGCGCTCCAGGCAGCAATCGGTGGGAGGTCATTGAACTTCGTCGGTGTCGACTATCCCGCTACTGTCGCTGGATTCTTTGAGGGTGGTGACCCCAACGGTGCTCGCACCATGGCCGCAGATGTCACATCTTTTGCGAATTCGTGCCCGAATACAGCCATCGTTATGTCAGGATATAGGTATGTGTCGTGCTGATCAACTGAAATGTGAGATCGATCCTGATGGTGACGCGTTCATGTAGTCAAGGTGCCCAGGTCACTCACCTTGCGGCACAACAGCTTTCTTCGACTGTTCAGAACAGGGTTAATGCAGTCGTCGTCTTCGGTGACCCGGACAATGGCGATGGATTCCCTGGTGTCTTGAACGGTCGTTCCATCACGTTCTGTGCCGCCGGAGACGACATCTGCGCTGGCGGCGACATTATCCTCCCCGCCCATCTCAGCTATGGCGCCGTAAGTCCATTTCTGAGATAAATAGTAGGACAAGGATACTTATCTTCTCCATTAGGACGCTCCTCAAGCTGCCGCTTTCGTCGCTTCTCACCTTTGAGTAGTATGATCTAAGAATATAAATTGTCATGTGTATTAGTAGGGAGAGGAGTGAGAAAATATAAGAGGTGGAGGCAATTAAAATATTTCTGGACATATTTAAGCAAAATAAACGGAATAGATTCTCAGCATCTCGTTTTAAGAAATTATTTAGCTTACTAGTCATTGACTTGATCGTGTTAAATCCTCATATTATGCTCTGTCACGTACTCACAACATGAAAGCCTAGGAGGCTCACCAAGATAACAATATCAACGCAATCGAGACTCACTATGATCATACGAGCGATGAGAGGTCTCGACCGTCTATTAAGAGGATAAAGGGATATGCGTATCGAAGTATGGAAAGTTGGGGGATGATGGAAGCAAGTAGCTCTCTATGTATCTATATATATATAGTCACTTAGTGTTCCTTTTAACACCAAATTGTATTTCACAAATTCTGAATGCATTTTTGTACAAACTGAATGAAAATTTACATGTAGTATTCAACACTTGTGTCACACAGATCTACAAATTTTCCAAAATTTTAAGTGAGAAATGAGACCATGAAACAAATTTCAAAATATGTCACAAAACCAGTCCTCTTAATGGCATGACCCTGTGCATGACACAATGTTACATACCAATCAAACATATATCTCCTGCTAAAAATCTGTTAATCTTCTTCATCACTCAGAGACTCTTTGCCACCCTCAGAGGCACTGACTGTGTCAGAGGCCCTACTGGAGACTTCTTTAGTAGTTGAGAAAAGATCAGGAAATCCACAATCTTTAGCTGTTGCAAAGTTGCCTTAGAAGTTGCCTTGGGAAAAGGCCAAGTTTTCCAGGATCTGGGAGGAGAGGTTGTCCAAGATCAGCTCTCTCCAGATTGTTTTCATGCCATAACCCCATAAACTCTTTGTGTTCCATCCAAAGCTACTTGTTCCCAGTTTTCCTTTCATTCTCTGCTCTCTACTCCTTGAGTTGTTTTTAGTGATAGGCCTGGACTGTTTTCTTGTGCTTCTTTTCATCACTCTCCTTTCTCAATTCCTGCTCTCTTGCTACTACTGCCTCAACAAACTCTGTCCCAGTAAGCAACCAAGGCTTCCCACCTAACAGTCCAGTTTGACTCTGGATGACTTTGACTTTGCCTTTTCCTCCTTTGTTTGAAGTTGGTTCTGGAGCTGCTAGCAGTATATGTGTTAGAGAATAATGGCTGCCTGTTGTCTATGAAGCTGGCCTTAAACTTTTCAAGCCTAGTTATGATACTATATATAATATATCCACACTGCTCAAACCCAACACTCTAATTTGCAATACTACTCATGCTATCACTATATAGGCTGAGAAGGGTAAAGGCATAGCTGTTTACCATGACCACTTGACTCCTAGTGCTTCCTCAGCCTCTAAGGAAGAGAATGATTTTAACTTCAATATTGTATCTGGTTTGGTTAACTTCTTTGCTCACCTCCTAACCACAATTGACTACCCACTTTTCTCTTCCAATCCCCTCACCTCTAATACCCCCCCTCCTTCCCAAGTATACTCCACTTGTTCTATCAGTCAAGAGACATACTAACTTACTCAAATTTGAGCTCTAAACCAAATGTAAATCAAGCTGCATTACTTAATGCTATACTCCAAGAAGTATATTATATGGATAATAGAATGTTATGACCTTTGTTATGCACTCAGATTTATTACAGTCTTAATGGTTTTATTTATATTTAGATTCACTAACTTAGCATAGTATTTCATTTGTTGTGTCAGCCCCTTGATGACTCCATTCTGACTCACCTACTTACTTATTATGACTCATACTCTTACTCATCATCTGTTTTAACTATTATTAGCTTGTCCCTCCATTAGTATATAAACCCTAGGTAGAGCATCTATCCTCTATATAGAATGGGATAATGGTTTCGTGGGATGATGGCACTGACAAATATTGGTAATCCTGTGCTGTTTCGACA
>JAEUWL010000278.1:0-113884 GCA_018524415.1 Podaxis rugospora
CTACAGACCTCGCTACAGCTACAGCTACAGCTACAGGCAACTTTGAACGCGGCTATTGACTGTTCTCATGTTCCACGGTATGTTGAGTTGCACTGGTGCTACTAGAGTTGTTCGCTTATCCCTATGTAGCTCCAGCCTCTAGCCTCACAAACTGAACACGCTATTTTTACGTCGACGCGTTAATGACTGAGCGACACTAGCCGATGTCCGAAATTGTTGGTGGTAGGTTGGAGGTCGCAGGGGGCTGATGATTTCGAAACTTCGGGACCTCTGGACCAGAGTGATCGTCCTTGAGATTGGATAGCATGCTGTGGCGAAATGTACAGAGAACGTGTACTCTCTGTGCAACATAAAGGTCGTAGTGGGCCGAGGTGCAGAACGTTAGAGAAGCCAGGATTCTCGGAAGAATTCACAAGCTCGAACCAAGCTAGGTGGCCCTTCAGCATGTGTCATGGCATATTGTTGCCTGTTGAGAGGGTCAAGTACGAATAAGTCTGGAGGTACCAGACCTCGTTGCCCTGCCGTTCAGGTTGCAGAAGCTATATTCAGGATAAATTAGGAAGACTTGAAGATATACGACTTGCATCGGAGCATTTTTCAAGCCTTCCCGTGTTTACAAGGCAACAGCGGAGGCTAAGATAAGAATACAAGCACAATGGATCGTCTTAATGGGGAGCTAGACTGCAGAGTCTAGCAGAGCCCAGCGACTAAACGGCAATTGACCGGCATGGTCAGTAGTGTCAGGGGTCCCGAGGAGGATTTTTATATTGAGGTTCTTGGTTCTCTCGTCATTACCTTCCTCTCACCACCTCTCCCCTCGTTACCTCCTTTCTCTCCCTTTCTCCTCGTCGCAAGGCCCGGCGGCATGCTGCGCCACTCACTCTCTTTTATTGTACTCTGGCTCGTGTCCAACGCTGCACATGCCGTTGCGCAAAAGGCCGGGTCGTTTGCAGACGGTGGTGACACGCTTGTGAGCGCGATGATGGTATGTTCACTACGCGTCAAATAGAAATAATGGCCTTCTTTCGAACCTTCATCGGCTGTAGATGTTTGTCGGAAATGAAGAAAAGGTGTATATAATGGATAAGGCGGAAGGAAATGCTGCACAGGTGAAGGGGCATCCTGCTTGGGGATCCGTTTGGTAAGTCGTCTGAACTGTGCCACGTTTTGAAGGATTCACAATTCTCAGGGACTTGAACACACACAAGGTGGAGGTGATGGACATAAAGACAAATATATTCTGTTCGTCTGGGATGCATCTGCCCAACGGGTCTTTCATTGCTTTGGGTGGAAATGGGGCTGTCGGCCGTGGTGGTAATATCGGCTCGCAGCTCAATCCGAGTATTGGCGCGGCGGACTGGGACTCGGAATACCAGGATTTCGATGGTGGCAAAGCCATTCGTGTGCTGAATCCGTGCACGTCTGCGGATAACATGAATTCGGCCGAGTGTCAATGGTTTGACGACCCGACGCTTCTATCCATGCGGAAGAGACGATGGTACTCAACCGCGGAGGCACTGGATGACGGGCATGTGATCATTATTGGTGGTTTCGCGAATGGAGGTTATGTCAACCGCAACTATCCCAACCTGGATCCGGAGTTCGAGGGGGGCGCTGCTGAATGCACATATGAGTTCTATCCTCCAAGGGACGAGGATCCGAAGTCTTTCCGTTTTTTGGTTCAGACGTCCGGCTTGAACGCCTATGCGCATACTTTCCTCATGCCCTCGGGGAAGCTGTTCGTTCAAGCGAACGTGTCGACAGGTACGCTTTCGTTATGTTTGGCAGTGGTTGGAGTGTTAATATTGAACAGTTCTTTGGGATTATAACGCCAATGTTGAGACGCCCCTTCCACCCATGCCTCATGGTGTTGTTCGCGTGTACCCTGCCTCGGGTGCCGTAGCCATGCTTCCACTCACTCCCGACAATGACTACAACCCCACCATCCTCTTTTGTGGGGGCAGTGACATGCCTGAATACGCATATGGCAACTACTCCTTCCCATTCATCAATACCTGGGAGTACCCTGCCTCAAAGGACTGCCAACGCATAACCCCAGAACCCAAAGACGGATCTTCCCCTGTTTACGAACAGGATGACGACATGTTGGAAGGACGAACCATGGGCCAATTCATTGTGCTCCCTGATCTCAAACTTCTCGTTGTCAATGGAGGTTTGAATGGGACAGCTGGCTATTCTCAGGTCACTGGACAGACACCTTCTTACGATCTCATGCCATATGGTGAATCCTTGGCCTCTGGACCTGTCGGGAGACCCGCGATTTATGATCCCAAGGCGCCGAAAGGCAAACGCTGGTCAAATGCTGGTCTGGACACTTCCAATATTGCTCGCTTGTATCACTCGTCTGCCATGATTCTCCCTGATGCTTCCGTTCTTATTGCGGGTTCAAACCCTAATGTCGATGTCAACCTCACTACAATCTACCCGACCACTTACAAGGCCGAGATCTTCTATCCTCCTTATTTTTCGGCTAAGACTCGTCCTAAGCCTACAGGCATGCCCAAGACACTTTCCTATGGTGGCGACTCTTTCGATCTCACCATTCCTCCCGACTCCTACTCTGGTTCGAGTAATGACGCAGCAGAGAGTGCAATGGTCACCCTCATCCGTGGCGGATTTACGACGCATGCTATGAACATGGGTCAACGTGCCATGCAGCTCCAGAATACGTTTACTGTCAAACAAGATGGTACCATCATCCTTCATGTCGCACAACCACCTCCCAACCCGTTCATTTTCCAACCTGGCCCTGCATATCTCTATACTGTTATCAACGGTGTCCCGTCAAACGGTTCCTACGTGATTGTCGGTAATGGACAACTCGGCAAGCAGCCTACCGCGGCGGCTAGCACGCTCCCGGATAGTGTACGTGTGGACAGTGCCAGGGGTTCTGCCTCAGCTGGGGGAAACGGTCCGGGTGACTCGAGCAATGGAGCATCTTCAAGTATGGGGGTGATCATTGGCGGAGTGATAGGTGCCATTGTGGTGATCGGGTTACTTGGCGCATTCATTGGTGTTTTCCTTGCCCGACGAAGACGTGCGCGACAAAGGGCCACTTCTAACTCTGCCTATGCCATGAGCACCGCTGCGAAATTCACGGCTGGTGGTACGGCCAGTGGAGGGGTTGTGGGCGCTACTCGGTTTGGGGGTCCTGGAGTGCGAAGTTCTGACTCGAGTGCCTTCTTGCCATTGAAAGAGGATAACTTGAGTCAGGCGTGGAATGGGAGTACTGTGAGTTTGAGCTATGATAGGAGGGGGTCGTCGACGTTTAGGCATTCGGAGGATACGTATAATCCGTATGCCGCAACACCACGGAGCCCGAGCAGTCAACCGATGATACGATCAGAGACTCCGACGAGTCTTAGTTTTCGGTACTGAATGATTAGGTGTTATATTGGTTGTTTCGAGGGATGGACTCGCTTATGGTGTTGTGGTGATTTTCTCTTTTCTCTTGCGTTACTCCTGGCTGCTTGTAGATCTTCACAATGGACCTCGCACGCATTCTAGACTTCTGCTGCATGCTCCTTTTCACTTATTCACTTCAAATTTTGACCGTCACATATCGTCATTTTGTCACTCTGCCTTGGGACCTGCATTTTTTTATGTCTTTTCGCATCCCGCATGTTACCTTATTTGCCCCCACCGAGAGTGGTATAACGATGGACGGACTTTTTGACATGGACCACCCACACTCATTTACGTAGCACATTCGCTTTCCTTGGGACTCACACGCTCTCTCTGTCGTTTGGAGTACATAAGATGTAGAACTTATTTGGCTTCTGACATCGCCTTGTCATGATTGATGTCTATTGCAGTAACAAACGGGCGGCTATTAAATGTTGTTTGGAGCCGGGGTTGGTGTCAAATACGTTCGTTAATGAGTGGATACCCTCGGCCCCAAGTTGCCGACATCGGATCTGATGCTGTGCGACATTTGGTTCTGAGTCCAATTAGCCGCAAGCCTAGGCCGAATGTTTTTTTTTCCGAAGTACGGCCAGACTTGGCCGCTTACGAAATCATTGAAGAAGAGCCTGGAACGGCACATGGCAGGCTTCTTCAATATTCAAATACATATGATGCGCATGGACTTATAATGTCCGAGGAGTCTGTTGGGTTTTTCCTTGTAGCGGTGAGGAATTGCAGGCACAAAAGAGGCGGTGCGGTGCGGGTAAAGTGACGAAATCATGTTGCCCATTTTGAGGCACGTGGGATGGTGCCCTGTACATTCCCAGCTGATGGTCTCCATCAAGTGCCTTCCTACCTCCCATCACGTACACGCTTGTTCTCTCTTCCCCTCTCCTATCCCCCCCTCCCTCTCCCCTTCCCATCACTTTGCCCCTCTCATTTGGAGCCCAAAACCTTTTGCTCTTTCAGTAAATTACTTCATTCCTCTAAAAGCATATATCGCGGATTGCCCAACTCCTTTCGAACTGCTAGAGCCCACTTGTGGTTCTTGCTTTACGCCATTTCTGTTATTGTGAATGCTCGGCTTATCACAGTCCCTTATGGCCCTGCGCCTGGCTCTAGCCCTGAGCTGGGCAGTTTCCCCTTCACTATCCGCAACCGCGGGCTCGTTTGCAGATGGAGGGGATACGCAAGTTAGTGCGATGATGGTGCGTCGTTGTTCCTCGGAACCCACATTCCTATGTAGAGACTTGAAACATGCTCACACGAATGATCCATTGTAGATGTTCGTTGGAAATGAAGAAAAGGTCTACATTCTAGATAAGGCAGAGGGGAATGCTGCGACAATAAAAGGACATCCCGCATGGGGCTCAGTATGGTGTGTAGCTTCCCTTGATACTTGGACGCAAATACTCACGCGAAACGTTTGTTGCTCGGATTAGGGATATCAACACTCATCATGTCGACTTGATGGACGTGAGGAGTAATGTGTTCTGTGCATCGGGGATGCACCTGCCCAATGGCTCCTGGGTAACTTTTGGCGGAAACAGTGCTGTTGGTCAGGGTGGGAATACGCTGCATAACCCTGATGGTTCACCAGTCGACTGGGATCCTGTGTACCAGGATTTCGATGGAGCCAAGGCTATCCGTGTCCTCAATCCTTGCACATCTGCAGACAACTTCAACGCTCCTGAATGTCAGTGGTTCGACGATGCTACAGTTCTGAGCATGCAGAGGCGAAGATGGTACTCCGCTGCTGAGGCTCTGCAGGATGGAAATGTTATCATCATTGGTGGATTCGTGAATGGAGGTTATGTAAACAGGAATTATCCTAATACCGATCCAGAGTTCGAAGGTGGTGCGGCGGACTGTACCTACGAGTTCTACCCGCCACGACCGGACCCAGCGAAGACGTTCAATTTCCTGATCAAGACATCCGGATTGAATTCGTATGCGCATACATTCTTGATGCCATCTGGAAAATTGTTCGTGCAGGCAAATTTGTCTTCTGGTGAGTAACAAGTTCGCTTCCCATACATGCTCTGGTACTGATGCGGGGCTAGTGCTATGGGACTATAACGCCAACGTCGAGACTCCCTTGCCAGATATGCCTAACGGTGTTGTTCGTGTGTATCCCGCGTCTGGCGCAACCGCTATGCTTCCGTTAACACCTGCCAATAACTATACCCCCACCATTCTCTTCTGTGGAGGTTCCGATATGCCGGAGGATGCATATGGTAACTATGCTTTCCCCGCTGTCAATACCTGGGAATACCCTGCTTCGAAGGACTGCCAACGCATCACGCCCGAGCCTCAGGATGGTTCCCAACCGACTTATGTCCAGGATGACAACATGCTCGAAGGCCGCACGATGGGTCAGTTCATCATTCTGCCTGATGGCAAGCTCCTTGTTGTCAATGGCGGTACGAATGGAACTGCTGGTTACTCGCAACAAACCGGCCAGACACCGTCATATGACCTCATGCCATTCGGAGAGTCGTTGGCTTCCGGCCCAGTTGGCACACCTGCGATCTATGACCCCGATGCCGCTCCAGGGTCACGATGGTCCAACCAAGGGCTTAGTACATCAAATATTCCTCGCCTGTACCACTCTTCCGCTATATTACTTCCCGATGCGTCGGTGTTGATTGCTGGCTCCAACCCTAACGTTGATGTCAACACTTCGACCATCTTCCCTACGACTTACAAGGCCGAGATTTTCTACCCACCATACTTCTCCGCTCCCAACCGTCCCAAGCCCTCTGGTGTTCCCAAGACAATCTCGTACGGAGGCAATGCTTTCGATATCACCATTTCCGCCGATTCTTACTCCGGCGAGGCGAATGATGCAGCAGACAAGACGAAGGTTGTCATCATACGTGGTGGGTTCACAACACATGCCATGAATATGGGGCAACGATACCTCCAACTCAACAACACCTATACTGTCAATAATGACGGTACTATCACTCTCCATGTTGCACAAGCTCCCCCGAATCCATACATCTTCCAACCCGGACCTGCATTCCTTTTTGTGGTGATCAACGGCGTACCTAGCAATGGCTCATACGTTATTGTGGGCAATGGTCAGATCGGTGATCAGCCTCTTCAACCTGCGAGCTCGCTCCCTGATAGTGTCCGTCGGGATAATGTGCAAGGCGGTGCTGGAAATTCTGGGAAGGATACCACTACGGATGCAGGAGGCTCTAAGACGTCCACCGGAGCCATTGTTGGTGGTGTCGTTGGTGCTCTTGCTGTGTTGGGACTCATTGCAGCGGCCGCGATCTTTTTCCTCCGCAAGCGACGAAATGGTCCTCCAGGACGCGGCGCTTATACACGAGACATCCCCTTCCCCTCGAGCACCGGGTCTTCATACCCCCTCGGCGCCGGGGCATCTACTGCTGCCTTGGATCCGCAAAGGGGACATATGGCAGTTCCTTCGGATTCGAGTTCGTTTATCCCGTTGAACCATGGAAATCAGAGCCACGCGTGGAACGCGAGTACAGCAAGCTTCGCAGATCCTGCGCCGTACTCAGATAACCCCAGGGCTAGCATGGGAGGTGCGAGTGGATATAGTGGGCATCATCAAATGCAAGAGGTGACATATGACCCATATGCGAGGTATCCGCAGGGAACTAGGTTTTAGGTTGATGTGAGATGAGCGATCATGGACTCCCATTTTAGTGTCATGTGGATGTGGATGCTGTGGATGCTGTGGATGTTGTTTCTTGATGCATACTGTCCCTGCGTGTTGATGATATACCATACTGTGTAACGTGTCGTTTAATCATTCTCACAGCAGTGTTGTGGATTTTGGTGCACTGATGCATGCATGGACCCTGACAGACTGGCAGTAGTAGCTAGTTTCTTTTTATATAAAATATTACCGCTCGTTTTTGACTCCCGTTTTGTAGGTAATCATCTTGTTCGGGACTTGACCATTTCCATTTATACATTTCCTCTGGACAGGCAAAGGCGCTATGTTTGGTGATCGTTTTGAGTTGACAGATGGTAAATAACTAGTCGGACTGGAGTGGTAGTGGTCAAGTTAAACTCTATCCCTATACCGCTGCAAGTAAACCCCTGCTAAGACGCGGTGAGTGTGCACTGAGGTGAATAAAAGTATCTATGCCGTTTGGCAGTCTAGGGCCTAAGGTGATGTGTGGTGTCCGATAGAAGATACAAGTAGTGCCCTCTGGTCTGACCGAGGGAAGAAGGTTTAATACAGCGGCTACAGGCAAGTCTTTCAACCTTGAGAAATAACGAGATCCGGCCCTGTAGATCTCGCACTTCCGTCCACAAGTCCCGCGGCAGCGAGGTACATCTCCCGAAGAACCACCAGGAGCTGACGATATCCTTATACCAGAATGGTCCCTGTTATGTTGGGCAGCTACCCCGCCTTCAAAATTAGAGAATGTATCATGTGGGCTGAAGCTGGTAATAGCTCGGGTACCTCAGAACACCGTGTCCGAGGGCGCTTTCCAAGTAGATGGGAGTAGGGAGACCTTCTCGCATCATACTATTGGTCATTGGAACTAATGAAATCTAGACCCCCGACTCCAAACCTACTACTTCACCCATATTTAGCTTTTTTGGCATCGTGTAGCCTAAACTATGCTTCACCTTGTGCTCCACTAGCTGCCAGCATGACACATGTATGATTGCATTGTTTGGTCTCTATGACATATGAGCATTGTGTCGCCACACTAATGAGATTTAGTCCCCACTGGTGGAATTGGTAATGTTGGAGGCTGAGTGGACGGGCACTTTAACCCCGGTATTACTGACGCTTACTACATGGATGTAGTGTGTAAACTTTGCAACCTTCTCGACCGAAGATGATCTGTTCTGGTCGAGGAAGGGAGGTTTGCCAAGGCTAGTCTGTTTACCGCAAGCAAAGGTGGCCACGACATTCATGAGTGTGTATCTTACACAACAGAACAAGAGGAAGGTGCCATTCGTTCGGTCGTTCGACCCGTGAGTCGTGTTTTGTTTTTGTCACAGCCGACCTTACCGTAATGGACAGTCAATACATGTAGACAGTGGCTTCTGGGGGTAGTACTTTCCCAGATATATACAGTTGAGGGGCGATATGAGGTCATGGAAGCAAAAAAGCACGGCCGTAATCAAGCGGGCAAGCAGAGTCATGATATTCTGCAATTGTTTTTGGCCAAGGCCCGAGGGTTAGCTCCAGATAAATCCGGGCATGAGTTAGAATGCCCGAGTTCACAGTAATCATATGTGCAGCAGTGGGCTGGAAGCTTCTCATATGAAAAGGACGAAGAATGAAATATGTGTTCCTTGTCCTGTGATTGAGCTAGCCCGGGTGAGCCAAAGTGGCACAGAACTTATGATCTCGGACAGCCGTTCCACGTTGAAATGCGTGCTACTATGGAAGGTTCTTGGAGTCATCAAATCCTGGAGTAAGTTGGCCAAGCTGGCTATCTCTGGACCTTTCCTGCTATGGGACCCTAATCTTCTTGCCTGGAACCGTCTGGCCTTCCATGGTCTCGCCCCAGATGGGTAGCTAATTTGAGCAGGCAGAAAAAGGGGATGGTTTAGATAATGCATGACGTCAGGACCATGTCTCAAGGGCTACTTATACACACAAACTGATACCAACCTTGGACACCGCACACATCGATGCTCTATGCCCGCGCAGAGATACATTCACCTATTCACTGAGCCCCCAAAGAGGGAGAGTGACTGGCGTGATGTTGGGAAGCAAATCGAAGATGCTCTGAGGGAGAACGTACAGAGGGTCCAGCAGAAGACTGGGACAAGCGAAGGGAGGAGGGCGAGTGTGTATATAGGTGACGCTGGTGAGTATCTTACTGTAGCTTGGGCCACAAGTTAATTGTTGAACAGGCGTTGCGCTCATGGAGATCAACATAGCTGAGCGGCGACGTAACATGCCATGTCCAGCCCAGGGGGGCTCAGGAGAGGACTTTCTGTCACCTGCCCTTCTCGCGTCTCTTGCTGACCATCATCTGGCATCTGCAATCCACCATGGCGCATTTAACTCGCACAGTATCCGTGACGGGGCCCACGTTTCTTTTCTAGAAACACCCGTTGGCATTGCTACCCTTATACTCAGCAGATATCCTATCGGGAAGCAAAAGCTGTTTGCGAGGAGCCAATGGAAAAGGTGTCGGGACCTTCTTCAAAAAGCAAGAGAGGTCATAGAGGGGGATGACAGGGATTTCCCTGAAGACGACGATGGATGTGAAGTGCTTTATGGGCGTGCTGGGTTTCTGTATGCACTGCTCTATCTGAGGAGCGTGCTGGCCAGAGTAGAAAGACGAAGTCCTCAGAATCAAAGCACCGCCAGAAGCGCAAATGACGAAGTGAATCAAGATTTGGAGTCGTGCAGGGGGTTACTTTCGGATGCGGCTCTGGAAGCCATCGTTCGGTCAATTATACACCGAGGAAGAAACGGGGCAAAAACGTATCGGTTCGATTTTGGTGGAAACAAGTCTCCGCCATTGATGTGGGCTTGGCACGGCAAGCGATATATTGGAGGTGCTCATGGTGTAGGCTAGTGCTTCCAGCTTCTGCCTTCAGATATAGAACTAAAGCCACGTCACAGCTGGGATTCTTCAGATGTTATTGTGTTGCCCGTTTCCTATCATCGCAAGATACATGCCCGAGATAGTCCAAACTATTGATTGGCTCGTCAAGTGTCAAGATCGAGCGGGTAATTGGCCGACAAGAGCACCCGATTTGAACCAGACAACGTCTGGAGAGCATGAATTAGTACAGTACGTGATTCCCACAAGTATTCTTATTGCGAACATTTCCAACCATCACAGATGGTGTCACGGTGCACCCGCAATGCTCATTTTACTCTCAACGATTCTTCGCATGTCAGTGACGCCTGGTACTCCTACTGGCTTGACAGACAAACAACAAGAGCGTTTCGTGGTATCTCTCCAACGTGGTTGTGCAATTGTGTA
Organism: Podaxis rugospora; assembly: GCA_018524415.1. NCBI lineage: Eukaryota > Fungi > Basidiomycota > Agaricomycetes > Agaricales > Agaricaceae > Podaxis > Podaxis rugospora. Next base: position 10,383 of record JAEUWL010000278.1, read on the forward strand.
CATGCGCGGTATACTCCGCAAAGGTGTAGGTTTATGTCACGGCATAGCAGGATCTGTATATGCGCTTCTCGCAGCGTCCAACGTCCTCGACGAGCCTTCTAGCGTAAATGCACCTTCTTCATCAGAATCGGCTTCCGTTACAACGCCTTTCGGTCATTTTGCGCCGTACTTCACACAAGCTGGTCATTTGGCACACTTGGCAACCTATGCGAGCTCGCTGAACAAAAAGGGAGAGATGAAAACGCCTGACCATCCGTGGAGTTTATACGAAGGCATGGCAGGAATGTGCTGTGCTTGGGAAGAAATCTTGTATAGGATGAATAACCGAAGGAAATCTTTTCTGTGTTCTGGGATGCCAGGGTATGACGATCTGGGATTGGAGGATACTCCTATGTAAGCAGTGTCTTTCTCCTCTCATCTGACCGTCCATGATTGCGTATGATTCATTTGTATCCGCATTTCTATGAGCTTGTATCTATACCTGTTTTGCGCTTTCTCCGGGCAGCCTCATTGCTACAATCTCAGGGTGTGTCTTAGATTTACAGGATGCGTTTTGGCATTCGGCGGCGCAACTTTTTCTCCACATCCCAAGCATGACGATCCCCGCAGAACCAGACTCCCGCATTTACTCCATTTCCAACCCCATTCTTTTTCTTACCATTTGGCTTCCCACAAGCGTCCACTTGTTAAGTGGAGGTCAAGTATATTGCTGACATTTTCTTATGTCAGCATTTGGTAGCGGACGTGAGCCTTTTCACGGGTCGACTCCTGGCGAGCTTGAAGGCGTAGCAGATGACTCGGTCGACTCCTATTCGAGTAAAGACGGTGTTCTGTTTATGGTCTCTCTTTCCGTTCCTTCAAAGATGCGACCACCGATGGAACTATACTCTCCTTCGGTATTCTCACGCACAGTGACAAAGTCGATATTTCCCTCCTCTCTGTTCGCCAGGGGAGACGTGACACCGAGGACGAGGCGACATGGTCTCAAGTTATGTACTGGGCAAACTCTCGTCAACAGTAGAATGCCCCACAAGGATGTGTGATCTGCTACTGTAGCGGGATCTCCGACTGGATGATAAGCAGTTAGGTGACTGAATCTTAGGCTTCAATCTCCGGGCGAGCAACTGCCCCAAAATATATCCCATCGCACGCCCGCAACAACTCCTTTCAGTCATTGGGTACCATTGTGCAGTGCTTATGATATTAGGTGCACGACAGCAAATCGTAATGGTGAAAGTCCAATTGGAAACCAAATCGCTTGGCTGCTGTCTCGAGGCAACGCAAGGCCGGAGGCATTACCTCAAGACCAATGCCATCACCAGGCAAGACAGCAATCCTGCATGAACGGCGTTGCAGCATGGCAGAGGTAGTAGCTCTCTTGACCGATGTCGGCATGCAGTATGTAATCTATTGCTAATATCTGCCCCAAATGTATGTTCCTCACACACACGGGACCGGCTAGGACATTTTCCAGCACATCGGGAGATTTCCATAGACAAAAGTGACCCAGAACACGTCTGGCGAAGGAGTCCTAACACAGCGTGCAGTTATGATGCTATACTTGATCACCTGAAATGTGCTAACTTACGCTTGCTCTGCTAGCAGATAATCTGCGGCCCACTTTAGGGCCGCTGTCAAGTGGATGCGAGTGCCAGGCACGCCGCGATGAGTACGTATGTAAAATCTGGAAGACATGTCAATAGTCATTTAGATCAGGGTCTAATTTGCCACCGAATGGCATCAGGCCATACTTAAAAATCTCTCTGTGCTCTCGTCATGTCCTCACCATTCCTAAACTCCTTTGGAATTGCAAATTCTTCCTTGGAGAAGCCTCTTTTTTCCTACTTTTTTTTTCTCCTCACAGGTCTGAGTTAACAAGATTCAGAAGGTATGAGATGACGATCGTTTACCTGCCCTCTCTACACTCACCATAACTGATACCACACTCAAAGCAGAAGCGCCCTCGTAGGACACGGACCCGCCCCATGGCTCACGACTCTACTGTTCCTAGCCCCCTATCCTTGGACCGCGTTATTGGTGATGAGCCCATTACATCATCTCTCTCGATCTTTCAGCTCCCTGTCGAGCTCATTAATCATGTCACTCCCTATCTGTCGTCACTCGACATCAAAAATCTTTCCCTCGTTGACCGTGATGCCAACCAACTTGCTCGTGCCCTTCAATTTGTCCACGTCAAACTAGACTATAGCGATCGTGCATTGGATATCCTGGCAAGGTTAAGAGAAGAGGTCGATCCGTCGAAATATATGAGCCGTCGTATAGGAACCTGTATTCGTCGTCTGACGGTTTCCATCATTCGGCACCACTCCCATACGTGGAAAGGCATAGGCGTGGACAGGTTGCATGAACTGTCAATACAAGATCGGTTCCGGTGCACCAAACCGAAACAGACGGAGACACAGTATCTCCGTGGCATTTGCGAGCTCTTACCACATCTGCCGAACCTCCATGTCCTCGATTGGAACGATGAGGGTCCTTTAATGCCGGACATGTTGAAGCTTATCATGTCTTCATCCATCGCGCATCTTCGGCTCAATGGCCCTGTATTTGACTCTCCCTTCCCGTTACCGCGTCCCGCCAGTGGTACCAACTGGCGTCTGGAGACTCTTTTCCTTAATACTGGGTTGCCTGAGGCTGCGCCAACACCTGGGAGCGCCATGTCCGTTATCCCTGGCCTTTTACGACTGACGGCACCCACACTTCGCCAATTGGTTTGGTGTGGGAATGCGGACTGGCTATCGTGGCCATGTCCTTCGTACGAGGATATTCGATTCCCTGTTCTTCGTGACGTTGTTCTCCATCAAGTCAGGTTTAGGGATCCAAGCCTTCTGCGCAGGATTTTCGATGAGCGAAGTTTAATCCACTCGCTTTCGGTTGATTCCAGCTCCATCACTCCTCAATTCCTTGCGCGGCATGGTCGTATCCCATCACTTACATCCTTGCGATGGAACTCGAGCTACTCGGATTCTCATGATGACATGGTCAAGTTTATCCATGCAAACCATCAGCTTTCTTGTCTTGAAATAGCGGTGCCTTTGTCTTCAGCTTCTATCGACAGCATCCTCATTCAACATGATCGTCTTCATTTCGATTTCCTCGTCGCTCTGCATTTAGTATCTGAAGATCGCAATTTTCCCAGAGAGGCGTTGAAAGTCATCGCGCTGGTCAAATCACTGAAGCATTTATGGTTATCGGCGGGTGCTCAATGGGGTCTGCGGCACGAGTGGGAGATCGACCACGAATGCCTGATGGACGTTCTCAAACCCCTTTTCCGGCTGGAAACTATCGCGTTCACTCGCGATTCCTACCGAGTCAACGGACACATCCTTCTCGACGCCTCGATTGAGCGATACTACATGAACAAAATCCTCCCTTCAGACCTCCTCTTGCATGACTATCTCACAGAGGAAGAGTTAATGAAAGCCAAAACGAGCGCCGTCACCTTCGATCAGTCGTTACGCCTGAGGGATTCTCTATTCACTCTTGCTTGGGAGCGTTGGCACCAGTCACAGATGGTCATGTATGCGACGGAGTACTCTAAGGTATTTAGGGAGCTGAAGTGGTGTTTCATGGGGCAGCTGTCAATGCGCATAGAGGAAAATGTGTTTTGGAGGATCGCGGAGCTTGATGCATGTGAACGAGATCCTTCACTGGACGCTTTGCGCGCCCACTGGGATTGCGTTCTTAAGAGACTGTGAATACATCTACTTTCGCGGGTTTCGTCCTTTCGCCTGGAGATGCAGTCTCGTGTAATATTGGCGTAGATTTCTTGCAGGGTCACTTGAGCCTAAAGTGTGCAGAAATTTGGGGGTGTTGAGTGTGTGTACTCGTAGATTTGATAGTGTGAGAATACAAATAAGATAATAAACTCAGTACTCGAAGAGTTGCGCGAGAACTAGGAATGTATTCAGTACCTGTGAGAACACAAATAAGATAATAAACTAAGAAGATAGTTAGTAATCAGAATATAAGGGTATAGGATAGTAACTAACCTCAGTACTCGAAGAGTTGCGCGAGAACTGAGGTATACATCGTGCTAGACAGACTGTATAAATACTCTACACTACAATAGACAGTGAGTTTAATAAATGCGCATTGACCAGTCCAGGGAATAAAAGAGATGAAGGAAAAATTTACGGTCCAAGCATGTCGAGATGACGTCGACGCGTATTTGTTATCCTAACAGATAGCTTCTTGTACACGTGCCTCAGAAAACTTGGAGTGGATAGAGTATCTAGGGAACATGTCCTTGAACGTGCGACAGGCTTCATAAAGGCTATTCAGTTGTCGGATGTCGACAAATTTGACACTAAAGGGAGTTTTCCTACTAGTATGTGATGAGAATCAGGAGAGAGAAGTGCTGTCTGGCAGCCCGTCAATGCTGTCAGTTGTATGTGCGCAGTCCTACATTAAGTACATCCACTTGAAGGATCATGTTGAGCATGATGGTCACGTGAATACAGAGGGATTATCGGTCAGTGTCGATTAACTGCCTGGCATGATCATAGCATTTAAAGGCAGCAAAAGCAGGACTAAGAGCGACAGCAACTATGATGAGAGTAATGAATGTAAGCGTGAGCGAAACTGCGCTCGACGTCAAGTCAGAGAGCGTTCTCACAACTCTTGAAACCATTGCCAGCCTCAAAACGCGTTGGGGACGATGGGGTTTTGGGGGCAACTATGGGAGTGCCTGTATATACACCTAAGGTTGCCAGGCCCAGGTTGAATGTTAGATCGCTCGCCGGAGAGGAATAGGACCCATATGCATAGACGTCTTTAGTTTGCGGAAGGGACTTACTCGCTTCAAGTACGCCCCAACCAAGTACCTCGGCTACATAAATTACCTTTTCGTCAGAACTAATTTCATCGGCGCTGTATCCAGCTTGACGTATCATTCAAGCCCTCAATTGGGATCCGAAGAGAGTATCGCGCGAAGAGGGTCACCAGTCGCTTGCCATCAAGTGTACTACGCAGGGGACATCCTGCTGAATATGAGAGAGCAGGCTAAGTGAGTGTGGATCTTAAGAGAATTGGTTTTATAAAATCATTGGCGGGTACTGGCACCAAAAGGTGAGCAAGGTTTGTTCAATAATCCAATAGGACGATTTGTGGGAGGCAAGCGAAATGTCATTGTCATCCAGTGCAGCTGTCTTGTGTACGTCACCGTTGAGCAAAAAGTCAGAATGCATTGCCGATATTCTCTTCCCTTTAAACTCCTGACATCAAAACTAATGCGCTTTTTATGCTAGCCTCCTCCTTACGCTCGATCAGGGATGGCGTACTCCTGTTTGACCCCGCTGCCATCCTGTTCATGGGCGGAAAAGGATTAAAGGACTAAGGACTCCTTCCAAAAACCCCTGCAAAAACTTTCGCGAATGGCGTCTGCAACAACCTCACCAGTGGTAATCGCAGTGTGAGCATTTATTCACACATTTTGAAGTGTGTGGCAATGCTTATCTCACCCTCACACGTTTAGTTGCGCCCATGGAGCTCGGGGGTTCGATGTTATAAGGTTGCTAACACCAACACTAAATGTGGGTTAAGGTTATTCTCAAGCATCTCAATCTATTCAACGACTGACCACGATTGTGGCCAGGTACTTTCACGGCTTAGGATACCAATGAACATGATTCGTCAACTCCCAAAGCCGGTGGTTGTACTAACATCTTGAACCAAGCTTTCAAGCACTGTCCCAATGATTCTGTGAGTTCACATTATAGTCGCTCCTACCCCACTTTCTCCCCGATCGAGCCTGGTGGACGAGGCAAATTTGCCACCGGCGATCAGACACTCTACTCCATTCTGTAGAAAATGGTCCTTGCAACCAGGGCGGCTTCTTCTAAGCCCTACCTTGCAAGTTACTTATAGCAGTCCCCCGTTCCCTAGTTGGAGTCCGGGCAATTAATGGGTATTCTTTACTTAGCCTGACACAGCGTACTTACACTGATCATCAACGCCAATGAAAAAAGGCCGGATATATCGAGAACCAATTGCCTACACATTTATTTCCACTTCCACAAATTCTCAAAGTACATATTTTACAAGTCCATGACGCTCCGCGAGATCTTAATACTACACTCTCATTATAGTTTAGTTGCCACCGACTTCATCGGACATGTCAGTACGAATGCGAGGCGCTTAGGAAAAGGATAACGTACAACCACCGCCAAAGCGCTTAACACCCTCCTCGAGTTCCTTGCCAATCACTCTAGCAGTGCTGTCTGACTGCAATTTCACCATCAGTATTTAGATGTTTGAAGGTGAAAGAGGATGTACCATTTGATAGCCTGCCTTGGTCGCAGCGGATTCGACGGCGCTAGAGACGAAATCACTCGAGCCCGAGTTTTTCGAAGAACCATACGAGTCATTGTTGGATGAGCCATATGAATTGTCATTATCGCGACGGTTGGAAGAGCCATACGAGTCGTTGTTGGATGAACCGTACGGATTGTCGTTATCGCGACGGTTAGAGGAGCCGTAAGAGTTGTCGTTGTCGTCACGACGGTTGGATGACCCGTACGAGTCGTTGTTGGAAGAACCATAGCTGGACACATTCCTGTTGCTGTTGTCATAAGAATTGTCGTTGTCTCGCTTGTTAGAGCCGTAGGAATCGCTGTTGGAAGAGCCGTAGCTGGACTCGTTCCTGTTACTACTGCCGTACGAGTCACTGTTGGAGGAACCGTAGGAATCATTGTTGCTACTGTTGTTTCTGGAAGAGTCATCGCCGGATGATCCATATGATGTGGTGGAAGAGCCATAGGAGTTATCGTTGTCACGCTTGTTGTTTCCATAAGATTCATCATTGTCTCTCCTATTGCCACTTCCATAAGAGTTGTCGTTGTCGGTGTTCCTTCCGTAGGAAGAGGAGTTATTGCTACCGTACGAATCGGTATTGGACGATCCGTAAGAGTCATTCTTGGAACCATAGGAGTCGTTGTTGGAAGAACCATAAGAGCCGGTGTTCCTGGAACCGTAGGAATCGTTGCTATCTCGATCGCGGTTGCCGTAGGTATCGTCGTTGCGGTCGCGACTACCGTACTGGTTCTCTAGGGGCCAGTCAACATTGAACAATACGCGGCGAAGAATTAGATTACAACGGACCACCGTAGGAAGACATTTCGTGAATGAGGTATGTTAGATGGGTGGGTGATTGGATTCAAGAGCTGGTTTAGTGAGAGAGGGAAGGAAATCATGAAGCCTTTATATAGGACGCCAAGACTGCCCCCGAGGACTTGTTCGAGGCTGTGAGTTCAGGACCTGGATGACATGATGGTATCAGGCAATGTCCAAAATTTCCATGCACCTTGTTCGGCTCGACAATGAGAAAAACGTTCGGCAGGTGACAGCATGCTTGGACAGGCAGGTGATCTTGGGACCAATGAGGAACAAGAATCCACTACGCAATTAGGCTAGAAGGTCGCGCTATGTATTCCGGCTGCACTGGTTCCAGGAGCAATTTGCCAGAAGAAGATGGAGAGAAGGCACTGAAGTGTGATGGAACCTGAAATTCCCTAGATCGCTCGTCGATATTGCCGTCTCTTACGAACCGAAGCAAACCGGTCTACGTGTAAATGTTGTGGCCTCCAACACAGGGGAGCGGAAAAAATGTTGTCCAAACTTGTGATTATCAAGTTGATCATTTGAATTTGGGATTTTGAAAGTGGTGTTTTGCGTTTTGATAAGTTGTTCATAAGGCTAGTCACTGTGAATCATCACCTGGTCATGAGGACTGTCATATGGCCGATGGGTAGTTCTGAACCGAATTCCTTGAGGGATAGCGAATTTCGGAAAGCGGAGGAACATTACATGGAACAGGTGGCATTGAGGTCGGACAACATCAACCAGCGGATCGTGGTCGCATGTTTGCACTGCTCGAGCACCGCCACAACCTCTCCGAAATGAGACCGAGATTTCAAAATTTGACGTGATTTGCCATCTTTTCCCACATGCTAGAGGCGGCTATGTATTGACCTGTATTGAGCAAGGCTCGGCCGAAATAATTCCCCGATAGGAAAATTGAGAGTTCGACATAATACAAATCCTCCAACTGATAAGCAGTGCAGGTCGAAAAGCGAGGAGCGGACAGAGCGGAGTGAGCAATAAATAGAAACGGAGTGGACGAGAGCACGTGCCCGGGAATTTCGCAGGACTGAAAGCCATGTAACCCAGCGCTTTGCCATTCTCCAGTCCAACTCCATTTGTTTCTCTTCTTTCATCTCCTCGTCGCGCCCAGGCGCCTCAGATACCCTTTTCTCGCCATGCCGTTTCCTCGCAGCCAGGGTTAGTTTTCTCCGATATCTAATATAAAGGCTGGAATTCACTCCGTCTACCCGCGACAGCGATCCTTCTTGGTCGATCCCTGCTACAGTCTAGACCGCTGTGGCGGTTGCCAAATGTACAGCGTCAGCTGCTTAGGCGAGTCGGTCCGTCAGACTCTGTTATCAGGGTGCGTCGAGTTGCTTTCTTGGGTATGGATACAGATTTATGCTCTTTGCATATAGGTCTCTTCTCTAAGACGTACACTGGCAACAGAATCGAGTAATGTCAGCGCCTCTCTGTTGTGGCTGTCTTGGAACAACACAAACTTATCCATGCTCCTTAGGCCTCGATTCCGCCTCCCCCACCGCCTAGACAGTCGAGATGGAAGAATTTCCTCCAGTTTGTTGGAAGGGCTACTCTCATCACAACGCTCGGTGGTGCTGGTGTCTTTTACTACATTACTCAACGTGAAAGGAATCCAGGGCCTCAGATGCCTTTTGACCCGGAGAAGAAGACAGTGGTAGTCCTTGGCAGTGGCTGGGGAGCAACTAGCCTGCTCAAAACTATGGATACCACCGACTACAACGTCGTATGTCCTTATCTCTCCTCCTACCACTATCACTCGCTTAACATGAGCGTTATTAGATTGTTGTTAGCCCGAAAAACTTCTTCCTTTTCACTCCGCTCTTACCCAGTGTTGCCGTCGGTACCTTAAACCCCCGGTCCATCATTCAATCTATCCGGTACATCACACGTCACAAAACACGCAATGTTTCTGTCATAGAGGCGGAGGCCACGGATGTTGATGTGGGCTATTTTTAATCCCTCTCCAACCTCTTTCATTGACTCCCTTTTATAGCCGGTCAAGAAGACAATTACATTCAATGGTAAGATGTCGTTCACCCAGTAATAATCCAAGCAGTGTCCTAACGGCCGATAAGATACTTCGGATATCAAGGGTGCCATCTCTTCAACGACAATTCCTTATGATTACCTCGTGTATGCTGTTGGAGCAGAAACCCAAACATTCAATATTCCAGGAGTAAAAGAACATGCCTGTTTCATGAAGGAATTGAATGATGCGGAACGTGTATGCCGTCCCTCTCCGTCTTTTGATGATGGCAGCTGATCCCGTTAATCACAGTTTCAAAGGGAATTCATGGACTGTAAGCCCGTCGTGATGTCTAAACGTTAGATAGAATTCTGATCGTTTGCACTGTGCAGGCCTCGAATCCGCTGCCTTTCCTGGCCAAGACCCTCAGGAAGTCGACCGTCTTCTCCATATGGTCGTCGTCGGTGGCGGTCCCACAGGTGTCGAGCTAAGTGGTGAACTCCACGATTTCTTGGAGGACGATCTCAAGTCTTGGTACCCCGAACTCGCGGGCAGAATTCGTATTACTCTCGTAGAGGCTTTGCCCAGTGTGTTGCCCATGTTCAGCAAGCAACTCATTGAATATACCGAGTCGACGTTTAAGGAGAGTAAAATCGAAATCTTGACCAAGACCATGGTTAAGGAGATCAAGGAGCGGAGTGTCGTCCTCCAAATGCCAGATAAAAGCATCAAGGAGATGCCTTGTGGTCTTGTCGTTTGGGCCGCTGTATGTCTTCTCTTCTTATTCCCTCTGACGCGGTGATCCGACTCTGTTGCAGGGTAACAGGGGCCGCAAGATTACGCAAGACCTTATGGCCAAACTCCCCGATGCTCAGACCAATAAACGCGGTATCACGGTGGACAGTGCGTCTTCCGTTCCCTAAAACCGCCCTTCACTCTGACGCCTATATTTAGACTTCCTTCGCATGAAGGGCGCTGAAGACAGCATCTTCGCTATTGGTGACTGCACCGCTACCTCCTATGCCCCCACCGCCCAAGTCGCCTCTCAACAAGGTGCCTATCTTGCCCGTCAACTCCATCTAATGGCCAGGCGCGACCAATTGGAGCAGAAGCTCAATAAGCTCGAGTCGCTGGCTGCCACGGTACTTGACGAGGAAGAAAAGAAGAAGGCATTGCATGAAGCTGAGCTTGCCAAAAAGCAATTGGCCAAGATCAAGATAAGGCCGTTTGAGTACTCGCACCAAGGTTCATTGGCATATATTGGATCGGACAAGGCCATCGCGGATTTACCCTTCATGAATGGCAATGTACGTTTCTCCTGGAGGTTTCGTCCGATGATTTGTGCTCTGACGGCTTGTAGCTCGCGACCGGAGGCGTCACGACATTCCTCTTCTGGCGCAGCGCTTACCTGAGCACTCTATTTTCCCTCCGTAATCGCACCCTCGTCGCTACCGATTGGCTGAAGGTCAAGCTGTTTGGCCGGTACGTCTTCCTCCTTACCGTTCCCTTACTCTTTGTCGACTAATGTACGCCATGCAGTGACGTCGCCCGCGAATGAAAGCCCTCACTGACACCAACAAAGGAATCGATAATAATGTACATGCACATATTTCACATAGACCTCAGTTCTCTCTCATTACACCATAGACTTTCATGTTATGCTACCTTATCCATATCCAGTATCATATAAATTTTGAGGCGAAAGAGGGACGTGATTCCTTTCGCTATCTTTATTTATCTAGCTAGACTTTATCCTACAAAAATTCCAGTCATAGATGCTTGTGTATCCGCTTTGCTGCGGAGGTCTTAGCTCTATCGCCGTTCCGATAATTCAAGTATCGGTGTCGCTGATGCACTCGAAAGGTGTGGATTTTCATAGCGATTAAGCTATACGTAGATGTAATCAGTGGAGTCGTGGAGGTTATAGAGTTCATATAAAAAACACAATCATGTACCTAAAAAACGAAAAAGAAAATGAGAATGACAAATGAAGACGCGTAGTATCCATAAACCACATAAATGCAGGAGATAGATCCTACAAAATTCATGACTACAAATGGTACAAAGGTAACCATAGGAAACCTATCGTCGATGACGACCAAATCCTCAACGTCCAAAACCCTGCTTCCGGGCGCGGAAGCATCAACGCAACAGGCAGTGTCTTCGGCTGGGTATATCTCGCCTCGTCTATTTCAAACCCAAGCTCTGCGTCGATTTCCATTTCCTCCGACATACGAAAGTACGACGATGGATGGGGAATTTGGGACCGGAGATTATAGTGTACCTGTCCCTTTCCTTGTTTGAAGCTAAGGAGATTTGTTTTTGTGTTGATATTATTGTTTTGTTGGGGGCCGAGAGAACGCATGGGCTGGACCGGCCAGAGATGCGAGGGTGAAGGGGTTGAAGCGATCCAGGAAAGGTGGGAGACGTGGGGGTTGGGACGGGTGTAGGTGCTGAAGTGGTTGTTTTCGAAATCGCAGGTGTCAGTTGCGTCGATCGCCGGGTGGGGGACCGTCAGCTGTTATGCCGAGACCGATGCGGACGATTGTGATCGAGAATACAAGGCTCTGTAGATTGGGTTTGATTAATGCTTGACTGTGGTTCACCCTGAAGAAAGACTTACGATGATGGGTGTCATCTGTCGCAATTTCGGGGAATCTATGCATAAGCTCGCGGGAGGCACTCGCTGCGTATATGAAGATATGCGGAAACCACGACTTCGTTTCGAAGAGGATAAGGAGGACAATAAGAGCGCCAGGAAAGATGGCACCGGACTCGAGCACGATGCGTATGATGGGAGAGAGATTTCCACTCGATCGAGCACCGAGAATCCCCTAAACTGAAGAACCAAATCCGTGTAGCAATCATCACTTGAGACGTCGTTTTATCCATTCAGTAATCTTGGCCCATGAGCTTAGTCGAGAGAGCTTGCCAATACAGGTGATGCTACTAGCCAGTGTGAAGGAGAAAAATGTGACCATCCAGTGACGCAATCTGAATATGTCTGCTTGAAAGAGCTTACTTGAGGTGATTACAATGCGGAGACCTACCACTGAGGGTGTGGAGGTCATACAGACGTGAGCACCCTATGTACGACCTGGCAGTGCAAAATCATACCGAAGCTGCCAAAGAGGAACAACGCGAGAAGGATGATGTACGTGGGCCGCCGGCCCCAGACGACTAACATATATACAGCTGTTCGTTTCGCATTCTGAGTCCTGACGCGACAATGTAGTGGAGGGAGGGCACCACCATCCCCGACTATTGTTTGTGCAGTGTAGATCACGCTACCAAATAATGTGGGTAGGCTCTGAAAGACAGTTCCAAAAAGAATGCCCAGAACCACCGTTCATAAAACGCCTGGAGAATCATGACGAAGTTGGTTGTGACATGCTAAGTTGTCAGGCCAGTAAATAAGTCAGAATTGGTCAAAAACCTGCCGGGTAAGAGGTGTTGCTTACAATTGTTGCCAGAACAAACATGGTAATGGAGACTCCCAGCATTGTCTTGTTTAATTCACGTCCGGGAGGCCGACGATGTATCAGCGACCAATATGTTAAGATAAACATAACAAAAAACGCCCCTGAAAATGGCGCTGGTCACTCAGTCAGACTTCCCAGATAAGAATTTGGCCGCCTTATCATAAAGGCTGCCCTGGACGAAGATGGATACGAGCTTGGCCTGTTCAGGAGGAGAATTAGCCTCGTCCATGAATTGTGTGTCTCTGAGAGCCTGACCTCTGTTTGGTTAGCCATTATATTGCCCTGCAGACAGTTTCACCTGGGGCGTACTCCATGGTGATTCACGAAGCTCACCGCAGTTCGTTGATGCCCAGGGATAGTGGTCCAGGCTTATGCGCCGGGCAGCGAAGGCGGTGCTGGATGATATAAGACACCACCAGACGTGACATTCTGGGCAGAAGTAATTTGCCAACCACCGAAAGCAGGGTCAGCTATATGCCAAGGTCTCGCGGCTATAGACATGGCAGAGATTCTGGCTTGCAGAAAACGAACCCTCGCAAGAGAAATGTTTGAGGAGATTGGCTGGTGTCATCATATGGATTCAGTAACTGCCTTGTTGTCCATCAGCGCATGGCTCAATTCCCATGACTTATAGGTTAGGCCGAAACAAAACGTCTGCGCAAGCTTCATAGTAGGCTAAGGTGGTTGGAAACCAGTGTCAGACTTCTGGGATGTGGTCTCCATACACCGTTGTTTGGGCGTGACCATGAGGTTGCACGTTTGTCCCAACTTCAGCCACAAGAAGGAACATTGTGATTACCAGTGAGTCTGTAGACCAACCCTACACACTGCTAAACATCTGAACATCCAGATGAGCATTCCCAGCAATAGATTCTAACCCAACGTTCAATTTCTGGTTACCGAAAACACTATCACTAAATACAACACTGATGCCCTATAACAATAACCCGATAAAAGCTGTGAGGTCTGTCATGTTTGTCGGGGAGAAGGGAAATTGGAGTCCTGTGCTCTCTCCTCCAATTTCCCACGCACTCAGCAGACCTTAGTGCTCAGGTTAAATATACAGTCGTCTCCCTCATAACCCATAGCACTTGGTGACATGGGTTGTGAGAGAGTATGGCTTGTAAGGGAGTTCGAAAAAATATATAGCGAAAATTAAAGGTGTAAAATATTCGATTGTTATCTAGAAGCTATAGGAGTTATGGAAGTAAGAGATATTGATTAGGAAACCCTTTCACGCATGAAGTAGTTATCATATGCATACTTTCGCTTCTTTGTAACTCTTTGGGAGATGCCACTTCCCTCAATCTTTGCACCGTGACTGTCTGTACATCGACGAGATCATCTAACTGTACATTGGAATCTTTCAAATGATAATACGGGTTTCCTCAACGAGGCTGGCTGCATTTCAAGCCAATGTTCTTCTTCGGAGATCTGCTTGCCCTGTGTGAGCCGAGCTTGAAGGAGTGTCTTTTGCACATGTATTTTCCGCTCGAGGACACGCAAGCCCTTTTCAGTGTCTAAACAAGCGAAGCAGGCATAGTTGAAGCAAAGCTTGTTCAAAAATTTTGTTCATTTACTATACTGTTACGTTAGGTCACTCAGCATGATTCAAAGTGAAATGTTACACTCCTAACATGGGTTGTCGCCATACATGGTAACCGGCACTATGGTTTTTTTGTCCTAAAAGCCCTATGGGTTACGGCGTATGGGAGATTTATGGGTTATGGGTCAAAATTCCCCGCGAACCAACTTGTTGGAAAGAAATTTCTATAGGATATATGAGAGTATGGGTTATATGGGAGACGACTGTAATGCCATGGAGGGGAGCATTGCTACGAGAATAATCCGAACCTCCCCTTGGTCCATCTTCCCTGCCGATCATGTTTTTTTGCGCCACTAATTAAAAGGGGCGAGGTGTCGTAAGGTCATCTTCGCCTTGGGCAGTTTTCCCACGTCACTGACTTCTCGCAGAGTTGATTGGATAAAAGCCTGACCTGAGAACCCTCGCAGTCGCCCATACCTCGGATGGGCTTGTGTTTATCCTTGCGACAATCGCAAGTTTCCAAAGCCGAATCCACGAATATCTCAACTAGGAGTCCACGATAGCAACTTGGCATCAACTTCACTTGGATCATCCGAGCTTTCATTGTCTTCAAGGACACACCGGGCGTATACTGGAACATGCTGTCCGAGCTTAGCCAGGTGCTTGGAAGCGCAATATAGCTTGTTCAGACGTTTTTGGTGACACTGTTGCGGTTTGTCAGAAGGATCTTTCAAGGACACTCAAAAGCGGGTTAGGTTTGTCGAGCATACGTCATCTGGAATCGGCGCTTCCACTTCATTGCGGTTCCAATTATCATCTACATCGGAAGTCTGGGCTGGTCTTCATCGAGGGAAAGGTATAGGAACTACTTAGTGATGCATCATTGTTCATACAGTTGCCGGTATCGGTATCCTCGTCGTCATGAGTCAGACAACGAACTCAGAAATTTTCGTGGACCGACTTCGACACTGGATTGCGATCTTTCTGTCATGTACCCTGGCAGCAAGTATCATCTGTACATGTAAGTACTGCTGCCTGCCAGGCTTTCAGAGTTGCTTAATGCCTCTCTAGCCATGATATCTTCAAGGATATGGTATCTTGATCGCACGACTCTTTCGGGAAGAACCCGACGGACCTTCCACCCAGTGCACGAATCATTCTCGAATCAGGAGCCATATATTCCGGCGTGCTGATCGCACTGATCAGTACCTTCTTTGCGGAATCATGGTTCCAATATGTCCTCCTGGATGCGGTTAGTAACGTCCACCCTTCCTCAGCTCCTTGTGGCACTACTGAACCAAAATAACCTTTCACTTGAAATAGCTATCACTGTTGATAGTAAGCACCTCAATTATCTCCGAGAGCACCGCTCATGGAGTTTACATGATCGTCCTAAGGGATCATCTTCTTCATTATCATAGTCCGAATCGGCCTCGGAGTTGCCACAGATCCAGAGGCCATCCTGGCCACGAGGGTACCACGCGTTCCTTCGTCGAGGCTCAGAGAAATGCGCCTCACGAGCTCACCATTTTTTCTGCTTCAGGGGATATTGAACAATGTAAAGGTGAAGATTGGCAAAGTACAGGGGTGACCACTTCGACCGAGACTAGAGCTGAGGAAGCATGCAGAAACAAAGACTCTCGTCAGGCTTATCCATGATTTGCATGGTTTGCGACTATAATCCTTGTATTTCACGTCCGTTCTTAAGGCGAAGAGGATTAATTCAGGTATGATTCTTGGTAGATACACAGTATAACGTTTAGGTTTCCTTGTTTCTAATTACATCGGTGCTAGTCCTGCCCCTAACCAAGCAGTTTTGTGTTCCTTGACAGCATCGAACTAGGCTCGCAGACTTTTGATATATTCCTGCAATCCGCCCACATCACCACTAACCTCAATGTCTACGCCCCAAGCCCCAATTTCCCCAACGACGTCCCTTCCAACTTTTATCCTCCCTGCGGTGACCATTACAGGCATCGGCCACTTTCCGCCCAACTCCCCGGCAGAGGTAACTTTCTTCGTCTCCTCGATTCCCTTCGGCACAATGCTCAAATCAGAAGAGATGGTACTCTGGTCCTTTTTTGGTAGCTTGAAAGCAGTATCCGCCACTGAACCCGAGCTGTTGTTGCCAGTATCGTTACTGGGCGGAACGTAAACAGTATTGGAGCCGCTAGCGACCGTGAGATCGATCAAGGCAAAGGAGTGAAGGCCAGGGCGGTTAATCTGGCTAGCATCGTTGATGCCCTGGACGATAGCAGTAGTTGCGGGAGTAGCACCAGTAACCGCTTGGCCCTCGACGCTGCCGCTTGAGGAAAGTGGTGAGGCGAAACGGCGAATAACAGGAACTGGGACAAATCGCGCCCAGTCAGCCGGGATTGCGCCGTCAAACTGCACTAGGTCGAGGGAAGCGGCAGATATCGCTTCGAGGATGAAGGCAAGTGTGTGAGAAGGGTGAGTAGTGAAGTGGCCGACGAGGAGAGGGCGTTCACTGGTGCATTGCAACAAGATTGCGGAAAGGTGGGAGTGGAACCATGGTACATTTGTTTGTTGGGATGGGTTGGGCGAGGGGTTGACTGCGGATTTGGGGAAGGCGTTTCGAATAGCCTTCGCCTGATCAAGTGTGATCGAGTTGGCCAAAGTAGGATCAAACACGCAGCCGAGCATGGAGGCACCCGCCTCAACAAGCTTCCGTGCTTCTCCTGGAGTAGTTATTCCTGAAGCCTTGACGATAGGAGCCCGTTGGGATTCTGGGTGACGGAGGTCAGGCCAGTCGAGGAGCTCCCTGATGAAGGCGGCGGTATCCTTGGCGCGCATCAGGCTTTCGCCCACCAAAACCGCTCTGACGCCCTGATCCTTGTATGTGCGCACATCCTGGGGGTTCGAGATACCGCTCAACGCGCAAAGGATGACATCCCGATCTTTCACCATGTCCACAAGGCGCGAGGTAGTCCCCATATCAACATTGAAATCATGGAGATTTCTATTATTAACACCGATGACCTTCGCACCGAGATTGAGAGCTCGTCGCATCTCATCGGCGTTGTTAACTTCTACGAGCGGTTCCATTCCCAAGCTGCGCGAATACTTATAAAGCCGGGTTAATAGCTCATCATTCATCATCGCGACGATGAGAAGAACAGTATCAGCTCCATACAGGCGTGCTTCTGCAATCTGGTATTCATCCAAGATGAACTCTTTGCGTAAGACGGCGGGACGGTCGGGGATTAAGGAGATTGACTGGCGGACCATCAGCATGTCATGGAGGGATCCCTTAAACCAGTGTGGTTCAGTGAGGACGGAAATAACAGAAGCGCCGGCTAGGGCATATGTCAAAGCCTGTTCAGCAACAGGCGTGGTGAGCGCGATGGGTCCTTTGGAGGGAGAAGCGCGCTTGATCTCGGCCATCAGGGAGGGTGAAGGAATATCACTGGATCCCGACAGAATGTTGCTAGGATTTCTCCTCAGGCGTTCGACGAAAGGGATAAGCGGGGGAGCAAGGTGCGCGGACAACAGCCTCGAAATATCTTCAGGTGTCGTTCCTGGTGTTTTCTTTGCCAGTTCAACATCCTGAGCCCGTTGGGCGTAGATTTTCTCGAGGATGGTTGGTGGTTTTGACATTGTGAAGTTCTAGGCGAGTTTCAGTGACGAGACACAAGAGTTTAATATCGCACGAGAGATCTGAAAGGAACAGAGAGATGAGAAGACTCTGCCCATATTGGTGGTTTATCAAGGGAGGGTAGCTTCCGGTAGTCCTGATGTAAACACGGCCCGGTCTTTGCCATGACATAATTAGCAGAATTAGGTGCCAAGTCATCTTAGCTCGCTTTTGTCACCTTCCATTACCCCCACGTTCTCACTTCTTTTCTGATTATCACGAGCCCAGGAAGCCCCAAGGACAAGTCTTTTAATGGACGCCATTCCACGGCTCAACTTGTTTCCATATGCCAGACCCAATTCTCAGAGTTAGCAGTTTGCCCCAGGTCTTCCGTCTAAACAATGGTGATGTTATCAATGCCATTGGGGTGGGGTGGGTTGATGGCTTAATCATCAGAGTACATCCCATAGAGGCTAAGCATATCTTAGATGTTGGATGGGCCGACAAGGCGAGGGAGACCATGTCACAAGCATGGTCAAAACAGCTTTGAAGCTAGGTTACCGCCACATCGACACGGTCAGTCTGGCAAAAACGGCGCAAAAAAGTACCTGACGGGGAGATCCCATAGGCAGCAAATTATGGTATACCATCGTAACACAAGCACCTTGAACTCTGTCTCAAAAAGGACCACAGGTAACGAGGTGTCTGTCGGTCAAGCAATCCGTGAATCCGGAGTGCCCCGCAGTGAGCTATATGTGACTACCAAGCTCGCGTAAGATATCGTTTCGACCCCGAACAACCCGAGTTGAAGTGTTGGATCCAGGAGTGAGGATCATTGGGATCCAATGAGTGCCCTGAGAACCAGTCTCGCGAAATTGGGACTGGAATATGTTGATCTGTATCTCATGCATTGGCCTATGGCTTTACGTGCGGACGGTGAGCACTCTTTGGGACATCCTCTCGCATCACCTAATGAATTTATTCCACTTCAGGTTCAGCGCTCCAACCAGATGAAAGCCCAACTTACATCGAGACATGGCATGCGATGCAAGAAGTCCTAAAAACAGGCAACATTAATCATTCCTTGAAACAAGGCACAGAACTGATTGTCCTGGGTATCAGGGAAAACCAAAGCTATTGGTGTCTCTAATTTATCACAGGGTCTTCTATCCGCCCTTTTGACAAATCCAAAGACAACTATCGTGCCCGCCGTCAATCAGGTCGAGGCTCACCCATGTCTGCCACAGCATGAGCTGCGGAAGTTCTGTCACGATAAAGGAATCCTCCTCGTTGCTTACTCACCCGTCGGAAAGCACAAGTTTGCGGATGACAAAGATATTCAGAAGATTTCTACTCGTCTCGGTGTCACGCCTGCACAAGTCATGTTAAGCTGGGGTGTCCAGCGTGGTACAGCAGTCGTTCCTAAATCTACACATGAGGAAAGATTAGCTCAAAATCTCTCGGTGAGTGTTGGCTACCATGACACGATGATTCTGTGTTATTCGAGTCTCATGCCGTGGAACGCTGGTGCTATTTCTGCAGGTCGTCGAACTGTCGCAAGATGATATGCAAGTACTTGATCGGCTCTACTTGAAGCCGGGCATGCACAAATCAGTCTGCGGGTTCCATTCCCCTGAATTGGGCGGTTCGTGCTTTGGTTGGACGTATAAGCAATTGGGATGGGCATTCTGTACTGGTGGTATCATGCCTCAATGACTCGGATAATGCCTTGGTCGAGCTATCGCAATGGCAATTTGTGGGAACGTTATGCTTTGTGCACACGCGTAGGTTGAAGCGGGTTGCCTAACACTGTTATTTTTTCCTGGCAGCACAGTGAGCGAAAAAAGTCCATCAACTTCGAATAGCATCTAGTGACGAATTGGTCGGAGATCAATTTCTCTCGCAATCTTCTTTCCTCTTTTGAAGGTCCTTCCCACCAATCATCATCAGCGCAGTGGTATTGTCATAGAGATCCTTCTCCTCGGTCGTACAAATAAGTGACATCGCTGTGTCGCAGGGTGTCTAAAAATATCTACTCCGAGAGTCTTCTCCTTCAAAAGGAAACCCTAGAACACCCTGGTGCCTATTTCGTGGAACCGCTGGTGCAGTCCCATACACTAGGTGTGCGAAGTTAGCAGGGACTCGATCATGCGGCGGTACACCACCAGTATTTGCATAGGCAAAATTAATTCACCCCGTTCCACTTTATGGGAAGGCTTTCCGTGCTATTCGAGGAGAGGACGCCTTGAAGATCTTGGCACTTGATCTTCCCATAAAATAAACTCGCTTCTTGTGATGAGGTGAGGCTGTCCCATTGATCGGCGTAGGGTTGTTTAAAAGGTCGCATCCTGACGGAAGTGGCGTTTCTCGCCAGTGGTATTCGTTTATTCACTCAATTGTCACTGTATTACTTGTTACACGGCCTCCTCATGGCTATCACAGAGAATGAGGTTTGTCATTCATCTTCTACTGGATTTAGAGTCCGTGGAAGTCTGGAGCTGATCTTCTGTTGCTTCTGTGTAGTCCAAACTTATAGCCATCTTTGTCCAGTCATGCCTTTGGGGTAGGCCGAGCTCGTTGATTCCGGGGTAGATAATGCTAAGTTGTTTCTACAGGAGCATTCGCTGTGCTGTTCACGCTCACTTACTGGACGCTGGTCTACCGCCGGCCGAATGGGCGTCCCCTAAATTTGCCCATGCTCCTTGTGGCAATTCTCATGTTCGTCCTCGCCACCACAGTACGTGGCAACTCGTTATATCTATTGTTACGATGCCGGATTCTGACTTTGGAATTTGCTCTAAAAGCAACTTGCAGTAAATTTCACCAGGGTCATCCGTGGCTTTATTGTCCACGAAGGTCATACCGGGGATTACTATAATGTACTAGCCGAATTCACCCAAATATTTGGAAGCGCAATGTACATTGTGCAGACTTTCGTCGGCGACGGCGTCGCAGTAGGGCCTTTACTGTGGCTTAGCAGTTAGCTTATCTGACGAGAACTTCCCAGATTTACAGATGTTATATTGTATGGAGCAGGCGCATCGTGTTTATCTTGTTCCCCTGCATGCTCTATATCGGCAGTCTGGGTAAATCGTATTCCTGTCAGATCCCTTGAGAGAAATGACCAATCCCGTATCCCAGTAACTGGCATCGGCATCCTCGTGACGATGGGAAAGGCAACAGCCGGCTCACTCGTCTTCGTTGCTGAACTCGGACACTGGATCTCCAGTTTCTTTGCATTCACTCTTGTCACCAGTACTACTTGTACCCGTGAGTCATCCGCTTTTATTCTATTATCGCAAACTGAAGGAGCGGCGCATCGATACAATGTACAGTGATGATTGCTTCGAGGATCTGGTACCTTAGCCACCAAAGCACATATGAAGGTCATAGTAGCAGTCTTCACCCAGTTGCTCGCGTTGTCGTCGAATCCGGAGCTATATATTCAGCCATGCTCATTGCTCTCCTTATCCTCTATGGCCAGAAGTCTTGGTTCCAGTATATTATCGTTGATGCTGTAAGTTACTCTCCGCTTCTTCTGTGATTATCGCCGCTGATGATGCTTGCTACACTTCCAGCTGTCTTCCCTCATCGTGAGCCGAAACCATGTTAAGTTTTGTAACTTACTAATTGCCTGACGAACGACAGGGTATCGTTTTCTCCGTTATCATTGTTCGCATTGGCCTGGGTATTGCTATCGATCCAGATACTGTCCAAGGCTCAGCCTTGGCGGGCAAGACCCTCGAGGGGCCCCACAGAAGGGACAACGTTGTGCATGAGCTGAGCACCTTTGAAGCTTCCGACAATTCCACGCAAGAAAGGAGTGGAATTTGGCCTGGAGTCAAGGTTGATTTGGAGAAAGCTGTGCGCTCTGAGCGTTCTCATGCAGACCCCAGTCTAAGACAGGAGAGAAGTATTGCAAGTCAAAATGATTGACGTTTTATGCACGGGAATGTTTCAAGTTCGGGCTTGGTTGATGGGCCTAGGCATGGTAATATTTTGGACTATATCCATATGTCAGGAATGAGCATTCTACTGTCTGTTTTTACACCTTGTATGAATTACATGAGGTTATTTATTTGGTTGGAGAGTCCAATGGAGGTTTCGGGCCGCTGCGCCATTGCTCAATCAAGTCATGTGATGTATTGCACCAGCCAAAGGACTCCGCAAGCTGTGATGGGCAAGTAACGACAGGTAACGACTAAGCTCAGCTCAACCACCGCATGTTTGCCACGACAGGGACAGAAAAGTCTCCTCTTCTTTTGTAACAAAGGATAGCTTTACGAAGCACTAATCAGGATACCCGCCGAACGTGGTTTTCTCTTCTCCTTTTCTTTTAATCGTCAGCCGAACCTAGCCGACCGCCTGCGGAATCAGGGTAGGTGCTCACACTGCTGCGCTACACCATTCAGTCTCTAAGCTGGGAGTGGACCTCAGGCTCTATCACTCGATTCACCTGCGACACCAAGTGCTTGCACTTCGTTGTCCTTCGGCTTCAACCCTTGTGCCAGTTTACTCGCGTCGAGGAATTTGAACCATGTCCTCGAGCACCAAGTCACTCGCGAAGCTCACCTCTCTTTCCACACAAACTTTGTCGTTACTCCTTGAACGGCAACGTCTCCAGTCGCTTCCCTCTGCCTCACTGAATCCCAGTTCTCAATCAAGGAGTCTACATGCATCACAGATCACCAAGAATCTTCAACAACTCCGGATTGGAATTCTGGAGATGGAAGAGAAGGATGGCAGAACAGAGGCTGTAGCTCTACTACGAGGACAATATGAGCGGATGAGGGCAATGCTAGGAAGCAATGCGGACGATATCCATGTTGAAAGGTGAGTCTATCCCTTTGATCTTTGGGCAAGGGCCCGACATTGACATATTCCAACAACTACTCCAGTTTGGACCCACCCGCACCTCCTCAGCCTGCCTCCATCTCTTCATCCAGCACGGACTCCCTTCCGCGTGCACCCTCGCCACCTGTCGTTCTACCGCCGACGCCACCCCGTAAAAATAGTGGGGATTTTACACCTTACAAAGATGACCCGGATGCTCCATCTCCGCTTGATGATGCTGGAATCATGCTTCAGCAACGGATGATGATAAATGGTGTGCTCTTCCGGTCACTTGAGTGTTCTTGTATCTAAAGCACTTCTCGACTCTTATAGAACAAGATGATTATTTGGACCGCCTTTCACAATCGGTCACCCGACAACATCACATCTCATTACAAATCAATGATGAATTGGACGTTCATTCTGGGCTCCTGGAAGAACTTGACACCGATATCGATCACACTCATTCCCGTCTAGGAAGTGCACGGAGAAGACTGGACCAGGTGGCTCAAGGAGCGAAGGAGAACAGTGAGTGCCTCGTGGTTTGATATGATTCTTCTCGTTCAATGTATATGTTACTCAGGTTCAGTTGTTGCTATTGGCGTGATCATCTTCGTTCTCCTGATTCTCATCATCATATTTAAGACATGATTTATTGATTTATCCTTCCATTGGTTGGGGATTAATTGTCATTTTCTCCTTGTTTGGTTATTCATGGAGTTCTTGTCGACGCTATCACCGTTCTATTACTTGTGAGTTCCTGCATCAATATACCTATTATGTCCTGTATGCTAGGATCTGGTCCTTGTTGTTTCCTTCACCCTTCCATGAATTGGCCCGTTTAAGAATACCTCCATAGCGGTCATCAATCGCCGAGGTTTGCTGTTGACTCCACACACGCTCTGAGGCGCCGTTTGTATTTGAGCTTTCCAGCTCGAATATAGCGCACAGCTGTAGACGAGTAAATGAAAGTTTCCCTGAGGCTTTGACGATTTGAGTCGGTTCACTGTCGGGAAGTCATCCATCCTCCTTGTTAGGATGTCAGAACGTCTTGATCTCGGCAAGCGATTTCTTCAAATACATTCGGATGTAGCTCTCCACTATGTCCTCCTCAATGTTGTGAAGCACAAAAGTGTCATGAGGAGAGCACGAGGAATTGAAGGTGGCGGTGATGGTAAAGTCGGGTCTGCTGATGAGGAAGAACTTAGGGGGGAGGCTCGATGGGAATCAAGGATGAGCTGGATGAGGCAGGAGACAAAGTAGGGGTCTGTACATTCATCGAGAGCATCGATGACGACAATCTGGTAAACAGTGACTCTCGAATCGACAGCAACCCGCAATGGCTCAACGATGAGCTTCTTGAGCTGCTCCCTCAAGTCATTCGACTCGACCAAATCCGGATCCTCCTCGAGAGATTTCACCCCCGTGTTGATAGTGGGCAAACCCTTGGCAAGTTGGTATGCCGCGCCCGGGATGATGATGCGGGGGTTACTCGTTTTATCTGAGGTTCGAGAGTAAACGAAACTCGCCCCGAGCATCTGCCGTTGGTCCAGGGGTTTGCACAGTGATTGGGCAATTGTCGACTTCCCGATGCCCGCCATCCCCATGAGCCAATACACCTTGGCACTCTGCTCGTCAGAAGCCCAGGCTTCCAGTTTCTCAAGGAACACAGTTCAATACGTCTCTGCGGGTCTTTCAGGGTGCTTATGTGAGGTGTGAGATTGGCTGGGCCATTTTCACGGGATTGCGTGTAACTGCGGCATGTTCATTTCATTCAAAAGGCCTTTCGACCACTCGTTTGATGAACAGAATAGCGAGGGAAATTATTTCTTCATCAGGTGCCAGATATTCGGATACCAGAAGTCGTCCAGAGCCCACTTCGAGGTTCTCTTGGGATCGTCCTCTGCAGGAGCCGCCTAAGCAGAACAACTGATCCCAAGGCTCAATACTGCAGTTGCCTCCATGAATGATCGCATAGGTAGTAGAATTTGACACAGAGAACTTGAGAAAATAGGACTCGAGAAAGATCAGTTATTAAATATTTAATCGTTGATCAACTTCAGGAAGCACGTGATCTCGTTTATGACAGACGCGCCTGTTGCGAGCGCAGGCCACCATCCCCACGATATCTATTCCACCATGAATCCATACACACCCGGCCAACGAGTTGAACGGCGGAGGAAAACCTTTGCCTTGTCCGCAAGGGAATATACCAAGGTTCAATACTCCCATCTATCACCCCACCACGAGCCCTGACTCTCAATTCCGACAGATCACAGGAACAATCGCTTCGGTACGCCGAAATCGAATGCAAGATGGACTCGACGACGAAGTGGACGCACAAATACACTATTCTCGCGAGGGAGGCTCAAAAAGTACGCCTGATGCATCAAACGATGCTGCACTGAGTGTTTGATACATCTCTTCAGACCAGAATGAATCGTCATTCATTGCGGAGACGTCGTTCGTTCGCGCGCCATTGAATTCTCGTGTTGTGTCGAACAATTCTGCACCCAAGTCTAAAGAGAAGGGAAAGGCGAAGCAAGAGACGTTGGATCGGGTTCCACTGGAGATCCAGGAAGCTATGATTTTGGAAGATTTGCTTTATGTTCTGTTGGTGAGTGGAACGGTTCACTTGCTCAAGTAGTGGTTTTTTCATCGAATAGGGTGAAGGGCATTGAGGGAACATACGTTACGTTCCATCCGGAGTATTCTGCAGAAGATGATGATCCATTACATGGGATACGTTTTGTGGTATCGCCTTCACTGGGTGAGAATTCATGGTTCTACTAGCTCGAGCATGAAGCTGAATCTTGACAGATTCGTCCCTTAGAGACCTGATAGAGCGGATCCTTCCATTAGGAACATACTACACCGCAATCTCAGCTTTTGTCGAGCATCGGAGCCATCTCGACTATGGTCTCGTCAATCACGCGTTGTGTGCGGCCATCCGTGACATGCTCAAGGTCAGTCGCTGATCCAGTCAAACGACCATCACATCTCCCAATCGTGCCGTACAGGACTATCAAACCCTCTTGTCCCAGCTTGAACATGCATTCAACAGTTCCCCGCAATTTTCGCTCCAAAAGCTCTGGTTCTATGTGCATCCAACAGTCCACACACTCTCCCTCATCTACCAACTTACCCTGGAGCTCGCGACAGCCGATCAAGACGACTCTGCCTCACTTTCCTCATCCTCATCCGACATCGATCCGGAAGAAGAAGCTCGAAACGAAGCGCTAGGCCTGGGAGGCGCAAAACTGCGCGCTGTGCTTTCTGAGATTACGAAGAACGGTGTATCGGGTTCGAGTGGGATTGCAGTGAAAGGTGGTGAGGTTTTGGCGATCATTCATGATCGGATGCAGAGTATGAGCGGAGATCCTACTGCGAGTACGATTTATGGGACGTTGCTGAAGGCTGCGGGGAAACCGTATGTGGATATGATTAAGGATTGGGTTACCTCTGGAAAGCTTGTGGATCCATACGAGGAGTTGCTCGTGAAGGAGAGCAAATTTATCAACCGCGGGATTTTAGAGATGGATTATACAGATGAGTATTGGGAGAGGCGGTATACGGTGAGTGTTTTTATCTAAATTTTTGTTATGCATGCCAGCCCATGTCAATCCAAGTTGCGCGATGGGTCGACTTCGGCCTCCTCAAAACGATCACAAACCGGTGTTCCTCCACCGCGACCTAGCGGTCGATTACCTGGAGGCGCATGTATACCTCCGCTTCTGGAGGGGTGGAAACATAAGATACTGTTAGCTGGGAAATACCTCAATGTGATGCGAGAATGTGGTATTGAACTGAAGCCGGAGAACCTTCCGCCAGATGACGGGGAGCTTTCAATGGACAACGAGAAGTATGTACTCCTCAACACCTCTTGGCTTCCAGCCTGACCTAACTTCGTGCAGATTCTATAAGTTTATTGAAAATGCGTATTCTTACGCTAACCGCACACTCCTTCAACTCCTACTCAAGGATGAAGAGTTGATACCCCGACTACGATCACTGAAGCGATACTTCTTCCTCTCACAATCATCCTTTCTCACGCACCTTCTCGACCTTTCATCTACCGAATTGCGTAAAGCCTCTCGTTCAGCGTCGATTGTCAAGTTGCAAAGTTTGCTAGATCTAGCATTGAACACTGATGCACAAGGAGAAGACACGTTGTATCGTGAAGATGTCAAAGTGACGATGGCCGATAGTGGGCTGTACGACTTCTTGTTGAAAGTTGTTAATGTGCAGGGGATTGGAGGCCGAGGTGAGGAAGGGGCCGAGGATGGGAATGGTCATCAAGTACAAGAAGAACAGAAGAAAGAGAAGGATGATAAAAAGTCTATGCTTGGTATGATTTATCAGCTATTGTTATACACCATCTACAATGTCTATTCCCCTCAACAGCGATCGATGCATTAACACTCGACTACACCGTTAAATTCCCTCTCTCCCTTGTCATCTCTCGTAAAACAATCCTCCGATATCAATTACTCTTCCGTTTCCTCCTACATCTCAAACACGTCGAACAATCGCTTTCATCAATGTGGATCGAGCAAAAGACCTCGCCGTGGCGGAGACTCATGCCACACCACCAAGATTTCGATCGGTGGAGACTACGTGTGTGTTTGTTGAGAGCAAGAATGTTGTCGTTCGTACAACAGATACTTGCATTTGCGACGTTCGAGGTTCTAGAGCCGAATTGGCGGACACTAGAGGCGAAGTTGGAGAAGGTGACAACTGTGGACCAGTTATTGAGGGACCATGTCGACTTTTTGGATACATGTTTGAAGGAGTGTATGCTAACGAGTTCGAAGCTTTTGCGGGTGCGGTTTTTCACTCTACTTTTCTGTGGTTCCCTGTTGAACCATTTTATAGGCGTATTCGCGTTTGATTGTGACTTGTTCGACCTTTGCATTGTATACGTCGAATTTCACAAAGTCAGCTAATCAGGCTATCGCGGCTGCGGAAACGCCAGAGGGAGACCAGGCCATGGCGAAGAGATGGGACTTTCTGGGCAAGTTCGAGACTAATTTCAATCATTGGTGAGTTGGTGGGGAAGACCGTTTTCAGACATGGGCTCATATGAGACGCCTGTAGGTTCCAAGTGCATTTGGACTGCGTACAGTTTTATGCATCAAGCGAAAATGTTTCACTCCTTCCACTGGTTGTGCGCTTGAACAGCGTCAAGTCCGCGGCTTATAATTAGTTCGGTTTCAGCCATTATTGTTCCCTTTTCGCATATCTTGATGCTTCATTGATTTTTTTACTGTTTGATTACCATACTCTACGAAGGAATCTATTTTCTCAACGATATCAATGAAGGACTGTGGTGGAAAGGATCGCTACATTGTAATCTGCCGCCAGTACAGGAGGCGGTGCCATGCACCTGAGTGTTCCGAACGGTGTGTGTCCATTACTGAAATGTGAGATCCACCGGAACACGACGTATCCATGAGGGCGAGCAAAGAGAATAACAGAATCCCGATGGCATGGCAGATCGCCGAAAAGGGCTTGTTTGTTTTTGAGAATGGGCGTCAACAACTTCCATCACTGCCATCCATCCACCCGTTACACAACTTTCTACAACCACAACCTCCACGCAGCAACATCTCTAATCTCTAACGACTTTAAGTCTCACAAAACACCGGCAGGATGGGCGAGGTCGTCAACGTGCTTGTCGCTTTTGCTGTTATAATCTTTCTCTTCCGTTGGATAACCTCCGGTAGGGATTCTTGTTTACTCTAGTGTGCAAGTCGTGTGTGGAGTTTTAACTCTGTGTTTCTCTTCTGGCTTTGCTGTAGGGAGTAATTCGAACGATCCATTGAGACAGAGGTCGCCCGCTGAGGTGTTGGGATTCAGGCCAAAGAATGTTACACAGGAGATGGTGCGTCCCGTGTCTGCGATTGTGCATGATTCTCGTTTGGGCTGGTGTCTTTGGCAGTTAGCCTCTTCCTTGGCGTCTCTTCTTGCAGCTCTAGTGACTTTTTTCGCTTCTCCTTTATTGACATATTATTCATGCTTGGGGGATCCATGCTGACGATGCTTTGTGTTTTCGGGGTATAGATCACAACAATCTCGAATATGTTCCCTGACATTCCTGCGTATGGCCCCTTTGTTGGTCTCCCATAGCCCCCGGAGTGCTAATGACGTCCGTACAGCGATAATATCAGATATGACCTCCTGCGCTCAGGAAGTGTTGAAGTGACTACTAACAAGATCCTGGAGCGAGGATATCTTGAACCCGTATGTCGCATTGTGAACTTTCTCTCGCTCGACCACGTTGCTCAACGGGTCGCTCCTCACTGCCCTTGGTTCCTCCTTACCCACCATCATGTCACAGCCTCCTCCGGCGTACTACACTCTGTATCCACGCACGAACACTACTCCACAAGCTCCAGTAAACCCCAATAACCCACGCGCTGTATCCCAACGTGCTGCGGAAAAGCAGCCAGAGAAGAAAGAGACGCTGATCTCGAGGTATAATCTCGAACAGCGGATAGCGAGCGGGGAGGCGGAGCAGATTAAAGAAGAGGAAATTGGTGGTAGGGCTACTTGGGAGGATACGCCGGAGAAGAGGGAGGCGAGTTTGAGGGAGAGGAAGGCGAAGATGATTTTAGCTGCTAGGCAGTGAGTCTTTTTTTCGGGCTTCATTTTTGTGTCTTGAAGTGTGTAAATGGATGCTAATGAACTGGGTGTTCTAGGCGTTTGTTGGCTCAACAGCAAAAGGAAGCTTCTTCGGCGTCGGCGTCCCCTTCAGGCTCGAGCACTGCAGTTCAGTCATAATCTTGTGCATCTCATCGCTCCTATTTTTCTTTGTAGACGATACCAAGCCTTGTCTCGACATTTTAAATCTACCGCCTAATCCAATACTTCCATAAGCCAGGGTGTCAAGGAATTTCATTACTGAAGCCCTTGGCAGAAACACGATTATTACACCCTAAGCTGTTCGGTCAAATATTTCCGGTTTGTACCCTCGTGCTGGACAGCCCCGTGACCCCAAGCCATCGTGTTACAAAACAAGATCCACTCTGGCTGATCAAAATCACCACTTCAGCCACAAGTACCAACGCCGACGTCAACATTTAGATCAGCGGAGATGCTTGGGGCTATGACTATCAGTCATTTAATTTGCCCCCTGTTGCGGAATCGGCATGTGGTGGGTTACACCGTTCAACGCCGAACAGCTAAGGTGTTCCTCCTTTTTTTGAATAGAACACCCCGCCTCGGTCAACGAGTCCACGTTTCTACGGTCATGCTCATGGCTGAGGGGCATTGTTGTCTGGAAGAGTTACCGGACCATATCGAACAAGTTGCTGGCCATAGAACGCCAGACTGGGCTGTTGACCCAAGTCTGAAAAACAATGATAATCTTCCTAGAACCCGTATCGGTACTGCTGATCTGAGATTGAACCCACGGTATAGCGGGTAAAGTGTTCCCCTAGGCTTGCGCTTTGGAATCTATACCATCCCCATCCACACCACATGTATGAAACCTTTAGAATGACACTAGCATTTAGAACGTGAACGTCGAATGAGTCTGACTGTAAAATGCAAGACATAGCATGCCTCAGTGTCGGCCAGGCAAGCGGTCCACAACGATCTCGGGACTTGTAACTAAATTATGGCTGCTCCTCAAACAATTGCTGGGTTAAACAAGTAAGGGCACATGTAACGTCACTGTCGGCCTCGGTATCCCAGGCGCCGTGATCCGGCGACACTTATACGGTAGCCATCATGTGCCATAAAACGGATCCTCAATAGCCCTGATGTTTTCTCCAAACACCATGTCCTCTCCTCGTATCGTCCGCGTGGCTCTGCTTATTTGTGGCGAACTTTCCGGGCCAGTCTATGCTGCCAATGGGGGCTACTACGATGTCTACAGTCGATTCCTTAACAGCTCGTTACCACCCAACTCGAATACCAAGGTTGTGGTAGATGGGTATGACGTAGTTAATGAGATGAAGTATCCAGAGGAGGAACGTATATCTGAGTATGACATGCTCATGCTCACTGGATCCGGTGAGCGCTCTGATGACTTTGAGAATGAGAACGGCGAGCTGGACTGATTCTGGGCGGAACGACTAGCCGCTTCTGCGTTCGAAAACCTGGAATGGATAAACCGTCTAGTCGCTTTCGTTAAGCATGTTGCTGAAGATCATCCTAAAGTCAAGATTTATGGTAGGTCGCTCAATACTCGTTCATGTGTATCTAGCCCTAACCCGGGCGGTCCGACAGGTATCTGCTTTGGCCACCAAATCGTTAGTCGAGCACTTGGTGGAAAATGTGTCCCCAACGATGGACGTTGGGAGGTTGGCCCTACCAAAGTCCAGCTT
Organism: Podaxis rugospora; assembly: GCA_018524415.1. Taxonomy (NCBI): domain Eukaryota; kingdom Fungi; phylum Basidiomycota; class Agaricomycetes; order Agaricales; family Agaricaceae; genus Podaxis; species Podaxis rugospora. Next base: position 41,284 of record JAEUWL010000278.1, read on the forward strand.
ACGGATATTGGGAAATCAATATTTGGGGTAGATCAATTGGTGGGTCTTGATTTAAGCTCGAAGATCCTGTCCCTAGCGACTAACTGTTGGACGCAGATAATCCAGCAAATGCATCGCGACCACGTTCCTCTCGAATCACTCTCAAATCCGATATGTTCCAAAGAACTTCATCTCGTAGGGTCCACACCCATGTCCGGGAATCAAGGTGTCGTCAAGTTCTACCCAAAGTCCGGAAACGAAGCCCAAGGTCACGGATCATTGGACCAAATCCACATAATCACCCTACAAGGGCATCCAGAATTCACTGAATCCATAGTCACAGGCATAGTTCGTCAGCGAGCAGGCGTTATAGATGCTGCCGCAGTGCAAAGTTACTTTGGTGAGAAAGGGGATGTGAGTGATGTGGAGCCGCCGGCTCAAGATGGAACAGGGAGGAGGTGGTGGAAGAATGATGGTGTGGATATTGTTGGAAGGGCGTTTTGGAAGATGCTCGGGGTCGGTTGTGGGTAATGTACAAGAGGAGTTAGGGTCAGATATCTGTGGGCGTTTGCGTAATGTTGTTTTTCTCTCAACTGAAGGGCCAATCGTGTGCTTCCCAGCGCGGAATTGATACCCTTCTTCTATGTATAGACTAGTCCGTCTCTTTATTCTGGTTTGACACGTATGTCCGATCTAAAATTTAACGAGAGTCCGGAATCGGTATGGGCCTGGTGATCCTGAGGACTCGAACACTGAGCCTCACTGAACGGCTTTGAAGTGATCTGGAGGATGTGGCTATTTTGAAGGCCAAGGACATAATGGAGACTGCTGTTGGCTCACTTGTATACTCTTGTCAGCGGCCTATGCTCATTAGATTGAAAACCGAGACGGACTGAGGCCGTTGCGATGTACAAGCGCCATAACCCGGACAGTCAACCTCAGTTGCCTCTGTCAGAATACTTGATTGCTGGGTACCTTATTGGCAAGCTAAAATGTCATGATTCTGTAGGTTGATATGCCCTGATGAAAGTGATCCATCACCTACACCACATGGCTACAAATGGAAGATGTCTCGAGTGATCGCGATACTTCACTTGTCAGGAAAAGGTTGCAGGTTACCTGATCAACAATAAATATACATCATATACTTACAATGAAGCGAAATACAAAGGTTAACTACACGAAGTTAACAACCAATACACTACGGACAACAGCTCCTCAGATGTGTAATACCACCGCTGACTCGTTTCATGGGGAGTTGGAGGTCGTCATCAGAGCTTTCGTTCCGATGTTCCAGTTGTAACCAATATTCTTCCAAATGCCTGTCTGCTTTACCTCGCCCATACCGACGGTAGTAATTTCAATTTGGCCGAACGAGCTCGAAGTCTGGGCTCCGAAACCATAGGCGGGTCTGCTAAAGGCCCTCCAGAACGCCCAACTCTTCATAATGTCCTGGTTTGGAGTCGTCAGAAAGTTTCTAATTCCAAGAGTGTTTGTGCTCTTACTCTCTGAGTGCCAAACACAGAGAAAATAATCACACCCGCTGTATGGATGAGATTTGAGTAAAGTGATAGGCGATATGGGGGAAGTGACTTACGGAGGCATAGACAGTATGAGGCGAGTATGTTGTCCGCCGAGTCCGTCGCATAGGACCAGATATATAACCTGCGAAGGTGATGAGTCCTCCCGGCTTGCACGGTGGTAATGCAATACATGCTGGGCAAAAAACTTACGTGATGACGAGAGAGGCAGCAACTGAAAGGGCTGTTACTCTGATGTAGATTGAGAAGACTTGGTGAAAGATGGCATTCCCTCTTTCCCTAAGCTTCGAATAATGTATCTTGAGAAGGTATCCAACTTTCACTAATTCCATATCCTGCTATGAACCTTGAACTGGTTGACAGATGGAGCGGGGAGGCTTACCGATGATGAAGATCCATATAAACATTCCAACACCTATTATCGCGCCACCGACGCGGAGTCTACGGAAATTGCCTGTTCAGGAACCCTTGTGTAGAGGAACAGACTCAGGCCCCATACCCAGTATGCGTCTTCGGTGTGCAATATAATTTGTAATGATTTAAGGTTGCGTTGGGTCTTCTAGGATCTAAGATCACGGTCTGGATAGCAGAGCTCAGGTTTCATACGATGTCGGGGAACAACCGTTGTTAACATACCAAGGCGTTCAGAAGCAAAAAGGCGAGAAAGGAAAGGAGGGGGATGAAGATCAACTACTTGGTATGGTGAGTGACACCACGCTGGAAGGGGAAGGCGTATTCACCAATAACTTAGCACGCCTCGAGAGAACACGGGGTATAGCTTCGTTTTCCTCCGTCTCGATATTGTATTTGAGTTCGCAATGGAACTAAAGGGAATAAAGAGTGAGTCACTTCATTCTTAAGACTCCAGAGTGCAGCTACAAACGGTGATTATGAAGCAACCAAGAGCGACGACGGCCCTGGAAGAAGAGGAGATTTAGGTTTGTTACAGTAAAGCCTATTTGGAGCGAACCAGCCAGGGATGGAATATAAGAGAACTGCTTGGAAGGTACATAAGCCAGCCGGGGGTCCCGCGTCGGTTTGGTAACCCATGCCAATCTCGAACATAATATCATATATGAGGGCCGGCGCTAGGAGGCCATACCAAGTGGGCTGACGATGGACTTGAGGAGAAAGAACGGCAGTGCTCAGCACTAGCAAGCCGAATAAAAATGAAAATATGACGATGAAGTCAAAGCCAATAATTTTGCCTGAAGCCATGTGAAAGAAGAACAGACGTGCTTCGGGAAGAAGACTAAGAAGATAGATAAACGACCCGTAAGGAGTGGCGTAGGTCAGAAATCAGAGGGCAGAGATCCTCACTGTACCACGAGGCTTATATTAGCGCAAGAATAGGCACTATGGCGATCTTACGCCCCCCATGAGAGCTCGTGGGTGCCGGAACTCGCGCTTGGATCATGAGAAGTTCTTCGGCGGCAATTAGGGCACCAGTTATAAAGTTGTGCCTTTGTACTGGACTCACGCTGATGAGACCCAACTCTTGACATATCTTTACATGATGTTGTATTTCTGTAGTGTGGGTTCCAACTATCTCGATTGATTAGAAGAGATGATCAGGAAGTAAGTGAAACCGCAAGCATGATGAACAATTGGGTTGAGAAGCCGAGATGTAGGAGGGAGGTATTGGAATATGATACCAAAGATCAAGGAGCTGATCTTTGTGATACCGCATTAAGCCTGGGGACTGGCTCCCAAGGACCCGACCATGAATGTCCAGGTAATATAATACCATGTCTACATACGTCAAGGGTCGATGGCGTAGTCGGTTATCGCATCTGTCTAACACCTTCTCCAGTCACAGGCTGGATGGTCACAGAAGGTCCTCAGTTCGAACCTGGGTCGACTCATTTTTTGTCCATGTCTACCTCATCCTGCACCGCGGCCCGCACAATTGCATATACGAATGAAGGAACACACATTCTGGTTTTTATGGGGTTCACCGAGTCCTATAGTCGGCGGCAATGTTACTTGCTTCAGGCTGCGATACCAAAGGAGCATTAAGGGACGACAGATAAATACTGCTACATATGCAGCCGTTATGGGGGCTCCCAACTGGCGTTGTGTGAGTTGTGCAGCTACTGTGGTACGATATGTATCACGAGCATTTAGTGAGATTCCAACCGGAACAGGGGTTAGCGGATTTGAATCACTGGGTACGATCAAGTTAGGATTCACGCCCAAATCACCGTATCAAATACAGCTTATTATATCCGCCCACGATATACTATACGACAACAGTCCAAACCATTGAAAGATATGATAAGAAAGGAAGAAAGCATAGTTCTCGGCTCACCGTCGAGAATAGACGTTTAGACATTGACGTTGATGGGAGTGCAGCCAATGGCGACAACACCGTCTATCGCGAAAGAGCTCGGCGTCAGCACAGTCGGGCCGAAGGGGCGGGATGATGGAACGTACTGAACCTGTTATCCTCGCAGCGAACGGGCTGGGCAATGCTGCGACGTAGGTCTTGAGTCGAATGTCCTGATTCTGAACAACGTCGTCCACTTACCAGTTGGAGCCGGTGCCGAGACCGATGGCGGCAGAGATGGAGATGGGGTTGCACTGGAGATCGACGAGGATGTCGCCAAGGCGAAGAGCAAAATTGAGGAGGCCGAGCTGTTTTTGAGTCGCTTTGCTACTGCTCTTCTGAACGCTCTGGCCTTAAAAAAAGGGAAAAAAAGAGTTGTGTCAGTGAATGCGTCGGGGTGGAATTGGGACCCAAAGGACACTCACAACACTGCAATTTTCCGACGTTACACTTGTCCCCAGTGGTCGCTTGAACAAGGACGACGACAGCGAGGATGGCAACAACTGAGAACTTGGAGAACATGGTTGATTTACGTGAGTTAGAAGAGATAGAAGAGGAAGTTCTTGCCATGGAACTGAGGTAACAATCCGGTGAAGATTTGCAGCATTTTTACACCTCTTGAATGCAAGGCTTCCCTGGTGTTTAAATGGGCACAAATCGGATGTTTCCATGGCGAGTCCATTTCGAATGGTCGGTCCCAAGCTAGAAGGTTCCAATGGAGCACACAAAAATTTATGAGATCATGTCGACGTTCGACGAACGCTGTATCGTCGAGATCATCAGTCGAAGGAAGTGGATATCATACAATACCCAAAAAGGCTGCAAGGCATAACGTATCTGTTGTTAGTTAGACTGCAGGCGCCACCAGAACATTTATAGAGAAGTCCAGAGTTTTCTTGCTGTTGATATGTAAATTTTTAGTCGATACTTTGGACATTGGAGTGTTGTATGGGGCCGTAAACGTAGGGACCGTGAACCGAATGATGTCCCATTTTCAACATGTTTTTGGTCAAACAGCAGGGGTGGTGGAGGGGATGGAGATAGAACGCTCTTGCAGTAAACAATGATATTGGAGCCTTGGGGTCACTGCTCTAGGGTTCGAGGACACGTAAAGCCCCAATGCCATCGAGGAAGCCACTGCAAGAACGTTGGGAGGTGAGGTATCTTGACGTGATACGACAAGTTCATCAGACTGCTTCTCAGCAAACATCTTCTGATCACTCTGAGTAAAACAAGTAGAGAGTATTCGTGGATTCGATATACTTATCCGCGCCCAGCCACTTACACGTGTAATAGATCCTTGTCGTATGCGTTTCCGAAGGAATGTTATTTTGGATTAACATCCGCGAGGCGCCAGTGCCAAATACGCTAGTAGCTGTCAAGAACCCCAGAACTGGTTTTTGGACGGGTTTTGCGCTTTAACACCCTCTTAGAGTAGTTCTAGACGGCACGGGTGACTATTTGACGAACTCTCCTGGCATACTGAAAGGAAGAAGACGCTCGAAATTTTGAGATTTGAATTTGTGCGAGTAAATCAACGCCGTAAGACTGCTTGCTAGGTGCGATACGTGACACGAGAACATGCCAGCCAAAACTCCGTTCCGCCTTCCTCACTCCAACCCAGAGGTCCCAGATCGCACTCTGCACAAGCCAGCAATTTCTTCCTAGAGCCTGATTATTCGTTGGGCAGCCGTCTTGTGACAAAGAGACTTCAATACACTCACCTAAACTATCTACCGGCTTTGAGAAGCCGATATTCTCGAAGGCCATAGCTGAAGGTGTGATCAACCACCACTGGGTTGTCTCTCCAGGTGGAGGAAGCGGTGGCAGTAGAGGGTTTATCGGCACCTGTGGTGGTTGAAGCTGGTGGCGAAGAGGGACGCAGACATGAGCGTCGCTCTCACGACGCAGACTGAAACATGGATGCTTGCCTGTTCACTTGCCCTCTCAACCCACTTCGCCACGCCTCCCTTCAGAATTATACTCCCACACTCTGGCCGTGGACATAACAGGTCAAACTTATTTACCGACGTGCCTTGCGTAGACGATGCAATAACGTCACCCAGCCCGTTTTCAAACGAGGATAACAGCTTTCCAGTCGGCTTGTTCCTTGTGGATGAGCCGCGCAACAGTGCCTCCCAAAGTCCCGCTGGAATTTCCTGATCGCCTTGTTGTGCTGGTGGCATAGCACGCACATCAGCCGCCGAAATGGTTGATGCAGTGGTCAATGTAGTAGTCCTTGCAGATGCTGCGGGTGTGCCGGAGCTGTCTTTGAGATCCACGCGCAACTCGTACCAAGGCAACGACCCATGTACAACGTCACTCTTTCCAAGATTCTTGAACCCAACGTTCTCATAGAACGGTATAAGGTTGTCATGAGAGATTAGAGCGATCCTCTCGTATGGAACTGATCCGGCCTCGGCTCGTGCTCGGAGACGGGAGACATATTCCTTCAATAGTCTTGTTGCGATTCCTTTCCTTTGGAAGGACTTCTCTACAGAGATAGCATGAATACAGACGGTAGATGCGCCTGGTACATGCACGGACATGGAGTCGTGCGTGAGAGATTCTGAAGGAGAGAGCGTTGAGCATATATATCCAATGATCTTGCGATTGCCGCCCTCCCGAGGTATGAACGCGCCAAGGAAAAGGTCAGGAGCCTGTTCTTGACGATACCTATATGAACCCGTGCTGTAGGCAGTGAAATGTAAATCACTTAATGTAGTACACACCTGAACTTTTCCAAACTCGCAGCTTCGTCCGGTGGGAATCCTTCCACATGTATGAGCAGCTAGTTCTTGTCTTCTTGTTCACTGTGAGAGCTGCTGACCTTGCTGCTCAATAACGAGTGCATCAGGAATTTCTTCGGCCTTCACCAAATCGAATATTAGGTCCGTGGGTGTAGACATCGTGTAGATGATGATGGGGTCGTCGCAAAGTGGAGATATGCGCCGTATTTGGCAAGTCTGACCACCTCAGGTGCGAAAATAGTAGGAAACACTGAGACTGGTACGTGTACAGTTATGAATCACATAAGCTCTGCACATATTCTACAAATCCAACTGCTCCTCAGAAGCGAGTAATTGTCTTACTCAACCCGGGTGCAGTAGTCAGGCCAGCCAGCATCTTTCCAGCATACACGACTTGAATCTTCCTCGGCACTGCCTGCTTATCGACTGTGAATACAGCTCTAGTTGGCTTTCCTTTGTTCCAGGTAAGATCCACCGAGATGCCCCCGCGCACGCGAGCACCTCTGAGGGATCCTTTTGACCACTGTGAGGGAAGAGCCGGGAGGAGGGTAATTGTCAGTGGGGTGGAAAGCGTCGGAACATCGGGGGCTTGGAGGAGAGCGTTCTAGAAAACCATAACAGTGTTACCTACACGCGTATGCAAGCATCAAAGTGGCTGGTACGGACCATCACGGCGGAAGGATATGCGAGGTTAGCATCGATCTGGAAAATCGGGTTCGGGTCGAAGGGGTTGTATATCGAGAACAAGTTAGCGGCAAAGTTCCTCTCAATGCAATACTGCAGAAATATCATGTCAATGCCCCCCTTACGGTCGTCACGCCCAAATCTCGGTGAATCCACATACCGTAAGAATATGATAGAACGTCTTTGCATCCCCAAGTTGAGCATACGCGGCTGCACGCCAAGCCTTCTCCCAACCCGAATCCGCATCCGGACCTGTCCCATTCCCTCTATGCACCAAGCTTGTCCGCGCAGCATCGAGGACCTGTTGCTTCGTATACGTCGTTTTTTGACCATTCACCACGACTGGCCCCTGAAGAGTAGGGTCGTATGATGCAACCGCGTAACCAGGGAAGAGACCAATGAGATGCGATAGGTGGCGGTGGGTGTCTGAAGGGGAGTCCTGGTCGACTTTCCATTCCTGTAATTGACCCCAGGAGCCTATGTGTATGCCTTTGTCAAGCTTGGCACGCGCAGCACGGATGTCATCGAGGAATTTGATATCGGTATCCCCGGAAGCTGCGAAGCCTTTCTCTACGGCGTTGAACAATTGCCAGATGATTTGCTGGGCATGTGCGCATCCTACCCGGGTTGAGTACAAAAATACCACTGACGGGACGGAGTGATGTCATACCGAAGGTAATTGGGGTCTGTTCCGGCGAGTTGCAGGGATTGACGACCAAGGTGGAATCATTGAAATGTTGGTCTTCCACAAGTTTATCAAGGTGGAAAGAGGCAACACCCTGATTCCAGAATGAAACAATCAGTTGGAGAGGGCTTTCGCGATTAAGCTTACTTTGAGCAGGGGCCAGCCCGTAGACTTCCACCAGGCAACATCATTAGTAAAATCAAAGTAATCCCACACATGAATCATCTGAAGATGGGTTAACATTAGCCCCCCATTTAATACGCCTCACAGCGCACCATCCAGACATTAGACTCTGATTAGAATTAAGTCTCGGGAACATTGTCAATATCCACGGAAATGGACGTACCAGGGTAATCAGCCCATTGTGCAGAGCTTCCACCACCAGAACCTTTCATACCCGAATGTCCGAAAATCTAGCCAGGTCGCTGAGCAAGCGTGCAGTCCAGTGTTTTAGGTCAGACTTACGTTCATCTACGACAATATCAGCAAACATATATTCAGCAATGGGTCATTACTTGCCTCGTTATGGACAACCCATCCTCGTGTGATATTGTAGAGCACTTCGGCCGTGTAAGCTCCTCTAGGAGCCCAATTTTTCTAGTTACGGAGGCGCTCGGTTATTAGTCTTCCACAACAGACGACTCAAGTGCATAATCTGTACCAGAAGGTAATTAAACATCGGCTTGGACACATCTAGGTTAGTCATATCTGCAGGCCAATAGTTCATCTGAATATTGATGTTCGCATCTGCCAACGATCATCAAAGCCACAAGATCGAAGTCAGTACCGGGGATGGAGTCGTTTGGAAAACAGGAACGTACGATAGTCTACATTCCATATCATTAAGTACCAAGCCAGAATGAAATAAGTGAAATAAGTTCTCAGTTCCGGAAACCTTTCAACCAGATGTCAGATAAAACGCACCAGCGGACCACGCATTTCCGATTCCATTCGCCCACTTCCCCTGCAAATTCGCTGGTAATGCACCCCTCGCACTACTCGCAAGTAAATATCTCCCATAGTTAAACAACAACCACTCGATATACACATTCCCAGCCAAATTGTCCACGGCATCAATTTGATACTTATCCACCAACACGTCCGTAGGCGTGTCCAGCTGTGCCGTCTGACCAAGATCTAGCGCAAAAGGTGCAGTAGTGAAAGCCTTGTAATCGTCGACATGCTGCGCGAGAATACTAGCGAAAGATGGGGATGACGTTGCGTCTTCGGTAATGAGAGACACCAGGGTATCGTTTGGATCCGGCCCACGGAAGGAGAATCCGAATTCTGCGTCTCCTGCATCGAGGTTAAAGTTGGTATCGCCGACCCAGGTTATCCATGCCTCCTTTGCTGCACCAGTAACCTCGATAGTGGCATTCGGTGGCGAGCCAGAGGTTGTGGGGAATTGTATACAGCGAACAGTGCCGCCGGGTGCGTTTGCGCGTGCGAGGAACTCGTACATCATACTTGAAGCCGAGACGAAACCACGGACCTCAAGAGTATCCGAGTTTAAGCAAGTAATGTTCGGTGCGGAGAGACCATCCTCGAGAGCGGAAGAGAACGCATAGGTGAGGGCGGGGAGGGTCCGGACACCAGATAATATAGAGGGATTGATGATGGTGTGTTGTGTGCAAGCTCGGGTGGGATGGGAACAGAAAATCGTCCTATCACTGGGTTAAAGAGAGGACTACTTGAACAAGACGACTGCGTATTACCGTTGGTATACAGCCCCATCCTGAGTCCAAACAGTCCTGGCGACAGCCTTGTCAAGGTCAAGATACCGCCCGTAGTTCGTTACAGCGCCAGTCGAGTTGATATTGGAAATAAGGTATCCCGCTCCGGCATAAGAGCCTGTGGCTATTTTTAGCACACGCGTACGGAAGGGGGACAGGACAACACAAAAAAAGGATGGTCTCCTCTAGACGCACCATATTGCCCCGCATCCGTTGTGAGAACGTTAAGATCTGAGTGTGTTGTTAGTGTCGGGGTCCTTGCTCGAAGAGCGAAGACTGCATACTATCGATATCGCCAGTTGGACTCTGGAAAATCCTCTGGCGAATATCTCTCATAGCCTGAGCCATAGCATCTCGTTCGGACACTTGCTTGTTACCGCCATTATAATTCTGGAATGTTACAAAAATGAGGATGAATCCAATGCACGGAACAACAAATATACAGGGTCAGCGAAAGGACCACCGGACCACAGGGACTCGATGTTAAGTTGAACAGTCTCCTGAGTCGTTCCCCCAGGTGTTGTTGCTATATATTGCATCGTGAATATTATTCAGAAGGCAACAATAAGTTACATGCCTGCGAGGTAGCCATTGCCAACTGGAAGCCACTCTCGGGACCAAACGAGGCCAGGTTTAGTGTACCAGAGACCATTCCCAGAAGAAGGAAAGCCTGGGGGAGCGCCGCGAGCTACGAGTAGGAAATGCAACAGTGCCAAAAGACAACGATGAATCCACATCCTCAATGTCGCCAGCAAGGCGGACAGAGAGGGAAAGGAGGAGTAGAGCAGCGGAAGGTCGATGTGATCCATATGGTCGCGTATATATTATTGTAACACGTCTTGTTGGTTGGAAGAATCGCGGACACATCAAGTCCGCTGTGGTATTCGTGTGGACGCGCAGTTGCGAAGTAGCGCTGGGACAGGCAAGCACATGGCACATGACCTCGGATCTCTGCATCCGCCCTCTATTCCGGACCAGCCGGTGACAAGGTGCCAAAGCTGCTGAACAGCATTTCTGTTCAATCGTTGTAGGGGAGAGAATGCACAACTGAGCTGATCCCATAGAAAGCATCAGACGAGAGTTGAGGAGAGAACCAATCATAAAGTCCGAAGTTGGACAAACTTACACCCAGGTAGCCACCATGTGTTCTCACGATCTGTATTCGAGGCGAGTACACATTCTGCGATTCCGCTATAGGTTCTCTCGCTGCTCAAAACGCCCCCCTGCTTCGAAACGTGTTGCTTTCTCGGTCAAGAGACGGTGTTGTATTCACGGCTGGTGACCCCGTCCCTAGATGCACTCGTGGTCGGCAGCTTCCATACGGCAATGGAAAGCCTGTAACTATTGCTGAGGTCTCACTGCCTTGCTACTGACCTAGTTGGAGCCTTCATATTACATTGTCTAGAGAGGAATTATGCCGGAAATCGACCTGCATTCGCAGGGACGGTAGGCAACCGCGCTATTGATGCAGTTCAGGGTGTACTCTTCGGTTTACCTCCGTCACCAAAATCCAGTATCAGATGAATTCTGGAACGTAGTCGAACTGGAACCGAATGGCAACTTCTCAGTTGAAAAGCCTCTGTGCACTGGGCCGATCCGGGGAGTAAGCCAACTTGAGTGTTTTCGTCGACAAATCTCGATTGCTTTTTCCGACGACTTAGATAAGGACTATGCTGGAACAACGTGATCGGGAAAAAGGAATAAAAATAAATAAATAAATAAATAAAAAGAGAGAGAGAGAGAGAGAGAGAGAGAGAGAGAAGGAACCCCTACTTTCTCCTCTAATCTTTCGGGATCTCGAGTATTGTGACTACGGACTACGAAAACGACATCAATCCCAAGAAACCGATCATGGCGTACGCTTCAAAGGGGCACCCAACAAACCCATAAAAATCCTCAAAAAAGACACACTCGGCACAATTTAATTGTTTCAAAAGCGACGATTGTATGTAACTCCCATGGTGACAGGTCTTCCCGGACCATTGACCCAGTGACAGACTACCCGCCAGCGGCCAACACCATTCCTCCCAACTGGCCCGAGGGTTGCATAGCTACTTCATGGTGCGCCGAGACCCACACCCGTAGCGATGACGGCCACATGGGGATATGCGACTAGGAGAGGACAGGTTTTCCATTATTGGGCTTGCTTGAGTGGGTGAGGGTGTACTGAGCATTGAGTGATGTGAGAGAATGTGTCCGCGTCGGTTGAGGCGAGGGAGAGTACAATTTCAGAGCGGGTGATGTTATTGGTTGACGGTTAACTTCAGAACAGGTGAGTGCCTTCCACTTATAGAGAGATGCACTGCTCTGCCTGCACTTGTCCCGCATGCGTCCTTCTTCCTTCAAAGTAGACTGGGGCTGTACAAAATTAGAGTGTCCAATCGGACATTCACGCTAGACTCGTGTCATATGAACCTCATGGCTTCTAGGTTCCGGATTCGTTGAAGAGAAGCTTGCGAGCCCTCACCATTTGCACGAGTCAAAGGTGTCCGGTTACGAGGTACGGACACCATTACTAACTGAGACCTTCTACCACCCTCAAAAATCAGACACATATAAGGTAGATAGATGGTTGATCACTCCTACATACTCCATAACATCTTGCAATGCCCAACGGGCGACACTCGAATCCTCGTTATTGGGGTGGATGGATTTATTGCAATATGGATCGTCCACTACCTTCTGGAACAGGGCTACATAGTTCGAGGGACAGTTCTCTCCTCAGCCAAAGCTGAACCATTGCGCAAGCATTTCAAGAACTACTTGGATGATGGAAAACTCGAACTCATCGTTGTCGCAGACTCCACCCAGGCATGTCCAGCATGCACCCCCTCGATCTCCTAGAACAAAATCTCATTGTATAACGCTGACAGTACGAGGGCGTATACGATGATTTCATGAAAGATATCGATGTCATTATACACGTGGTGTTGCCCGTTCATGATGAAGCAGGTGACCCCAGCGATGAAACCCAGTCTTTCATGAATGGCAAATAAACTGTACCTAACTAAAAGATAATCAATCCATCTGTGCAAGCCACTCTTCAGATCGTGAAAAGTGCTTTAGCTTTTGGGTATGACTACCCATTGCTCATCAACATTGTTGTTGTTAACTCGGACACCTTCAGGAAGAACGTCAAAAGGATCATTTACACCTCCACCAGCACAATCAGGCGTTCCGTATTTACTGAACCTCCAGAGCCAGTAGACAAATTATGGACCGAAGAAGACTGGAACGATGACCGCCTCAAGCTTGTTCAGGAATTCGGCAGAGATGCCCTGCCTTCGGATAAATATCAGGCTTAAGGTCCTAACTGAAAATATCTCTGCCCATACATGTCATCCATACCATTTATATCAACTGCGTAGCCGCTTGAAACTTTATGGAGGAACATAAGGATGATATTGCTTGGGACTATGCACCGTACATCCTGGATTTACAAGCACATCTCTCCGAGCTTCACTCTGTGTTCTCGACCTGCAGAGTGTAACACAAATCCGATCCTTTTCACCATGATTACTTCACATCCCAATATAGCCATTTCTACAAGACTGGAATGACCCATCTGCGTTCAACTGGACTGCCAAGTTCTCCATGACTTAGTTTTCGATCCCACACCCAAACCCCAAAATCTGCTTGCTGCCTCTACGAGTGGTAACACTATGGTCTCAACCCAAGCTCTTGAGGTGAATGATTTTTATTCGGAAGGAGAGAACAAAGAAGATAGTGAAACACCACATGCCTGTGTTGATGTTAGAGATTGTGCTCTCACGCACGTCCTCGCTCTCCAAAAACCAGCCGCAGGAGGCGAAAGAATCTTACTTGTTGGAAGTACGTCCCATAACTTGGCTTTGTAGCTCACAGGTACCCATATAGCTGATATCATTTCTCATGATTGGACTAAGTCCCTTAACAACCTGAAGTCATTGATAATTACAACAGTTGAAGAGGCTAACCGGTTGAAGCGCGTAATCAACCTCGCTACATATTCTATTGTGCCCCCGTATCCTAACATCCGGAAGGACTATCGCCCTCGATTCGACAACAGGAAAACCTGGCAGATTCTTGGCATCACTTTCCGTGGGAAGGAACCAATGACACGAGGTAATCTAGAGGATTATGTGTGGAGGGGTTGGTAGAAAAGTCTGGGGAATTATACCTTAGAGGGTTCATTTGGGTTTATCTTTTGCGTGTGGCAAATTTTTTAAAAACAGCAAGGATATACGATTGTCCATTGTCCAGAGTGATAATACATTAGATACAGAATACATGATCAAAATAAACAACAAACAAACTGTTACAGGATTGCACTGAGAATTACATGAGGTAAACGCCTGTATGAGACGCGCATATACGTAGACCTATATCATGAAAATCCGTCGTTGTTGACACTAAACTAGGAGTTCGCTCTCGGCCGCATTGGTGGGGGGATTGACAAACCAGACATCGACGTCGAAGGTCTGTGGTGCGTCAGCAGAGTTGAAGGGTCTTCAGGATACGGCTGCTGGGTTGTCCTAAGCCACACCACAGCCTCTTCATCGTTATTACCATGCGCCACTGTCCGGCCCAGTCCAACTTGCACCATAATCAATGTGGGCACAATTCCCTGAATATAGGAGTCAGTTAACTGTGCACGGGGGATGAAGACCGCAACAGGAGATGGCCTACCACAACCTGGACACCTGCGCAGTCTAAGACGGTCTGTACATTCAATGTCAATTTTCGGATTCCGCCGTACTCCAGGGTGAGCATGACATACGTTTGCCACTGGATGCTTCTGAAACGCAAGATTCAACCCCAAATACATGGTATAGAGTACTCCGGATTCCACCCTGATAGGTGCACCGGTCAGCAGAGGCCGTGTTTCGGCAAGACGAGGGACGTACAGAACAGCGATAGTGGTAATGTATCGCTTTCTGAGTGCTTGTGATAGTAGATGACAGTCCCATCTAGTGATATAGATAATCCTACCAGCTAAGGCAAAAAAGATAGTTAGCAGCCCGTCCTGAAGAGAACCAGGTGACAGACCGACCTGTTAGACCAGTCAACAGCAGATTATATGCAAGCGCCGACGATAAGTACACCCATCCCCTGGATACTGACTCCATCGATGTACCCTCCAATGCGTAACCAACACCTGTCCAAAGCAGCTCGGTCATAAATATCGTTCCCAAAAAATCTAGAAGCGCTGAAACAGCTCACCTGTCACTCCAATTAGTCCGAGCACCCCCGATCCCGTAAGCCACCACCTATGCCCCCATACCACCACGCAACGATACAATAATAACCCGTGTCCTACCAGGCTGCGCACAGATATCCAGGCCATTAACATTCCTGTTCCTCGAAGAAACAGTAAAGTCGTACTTGTTGGTGACGAAAAAGCTGTATTTCGGATACAGGTGTAAGAACATAAGCTGTTCCGTTCCGAGGAGCGTCTTGAACAATAGCCACACAGTGTAGACAATGTCACTTGTCGCGATCACATACATCGCCACAGACATTAGGAGCAAGAACCACCGTCCTGATTTGTTAAACCATAGGACATAAATACTGATTGCGAAAAGGATCGTATAGAGGCCTACACATCGTCGTAAGCAGATGATTAGCGAATGGGAAGGAATGCGGTGATCGAGGCTCAAAGTTACCCACCGAATAGAAACAACTCAAGCTTTGTGCCAATTAAACAGGAGTCGTAAGTGATAGGATGGCGGGTTAACAGCAGCGTAGCACTCACCAACGTAGCACCAACATACGCATTCAACGCAGTGGGGAAACCTGCGCCTTTTACACTGTGATCAATGTTTACGGGTCCGGTTGATGCCATCCCAGGCATTTCAATATGTTCCAAACCCAATCCTTAAAGCAACCTTGTAATCAACGGCAGCCTTGATCCTTTCCAAAACGATCGCGCGCCCCGAGAGTTATGCCCAAGCTCAAATGCGAGGCTTGACCGCCAGCAAGGGAGGGATACCAGCCAGCCGGAAAAACAGAGCGCAGAAAACACAGAGCGAACCAAGAACCAACGTGTGATATGCATGTCATAACCATTATATGTTCTCTCTGCTGAGGCCGTACAGGTACAGGTAGGATTGAACCTGAAGGGACGAGTGCACTGCCGTTCATCTCGCTATTAAGAGGTGGATGTGGGTGCGATGACGATTAAGGGAATGACATGATGTTCAATTGTCAGCACAGCACCAGCAGTGTTATTCAAAAGGCTAGTCACGGCGGGCGATAACCGAATTTAATTCGTCGAGATGTGTTGGCGGGTAGGAAGCAGTGCCAGAAGCAAGTTTAAATGCAAATTATTTGTCACCTTATGCTCACAAGAAGTCCTGCCTTGTTCAAGGAGCTTCAGCAGATAAACACAGAATGCTTATTACACAGAGAAAACAAAATTAGATTCCAATTACGTCCTGTGCGGAGAGATGGTCCTCTATCCTGAAATATTGAATTATTCTACAACAGGCTTACTCCAGTAACAGCTTTTCACCTCCATCCTCAAGAGAGCCATGATTTAGAAAGCAAATACAACAGACAAGATTATGAAGTTATGAAGAGCGATCGAGTCGTTGACTGGTAGGTCAAGTAGACACGACCTGACTTTTTCCACTGGTCATCCCAGGCCAAGCGTTACGGACACCAATTATGCCTCTGTCCTCTCGTACCCCCTATATTCACGTCACGCGGACAGTGAGATATAGTTGGCTTACGCCGACTTGGCCTTCGCAGCCATGAGGTTGAGAGCAGAGCCAGCCTTGAACCACTCGATTTGACCCTCATTGAAAGAGTGGGCGAGAGGGATTTCCTGAAGCATGCATTAGACTCATGGCATAATTGATATAAAGGTGAGGGTACTCACATCCTTGGAACCATCAGAATGCTTGGCGACGAGGGTCAAGTTCTTGCCAGGAGCAAAGGTCTCGAGACCCAAGATGTCGACCTTGTCATCGGGGCGGACCTTGTCGTAATCGGCCGGGTCGGCGAAGGTCAAGGCGAGCATACCCTGCTTCTTCAAGTTGGTCTCGTGGATACGAGCGAAGGAGCGGACAATGATGGCGAGACCACCAAGGAAGCGGGGTTCGAGAGCAGCGTGCTCGCGAGAGGAGCCCTCACCATAGTTGTGGTCACCAATGACAACCCACTTGATGCCGTGATCGCGGTAGTAAGCAGCAGTTTGCGGGACACCACCGTACTCGCCGGTAACCTGGTTCTTGACCTTATTGGCCTCGCCATTTTCAGCGTTGATGGCGCCGATAAGGCAGTTCTGGGAGATGTTCTCGAGGTGTCCACGGTATTTCAACCAGGGTCCACCAGCAGAAATATGGTCTGTCGTGCACTTGCCCTTGACCTTAATCAGGACAGGGAGGTCTGTGGGAGTCTTGCCATCCCAGGGCTTGAAGGGCTTGAGGAGTTGAAGGCGGTCGGACTTGGGATCAACGGCAACCTGAACGTTGGCACGGTCTTCAGGGGGAGGCTGGAAGGTATTCTCTCCAGGGTCGTAGCCGCGGGGAGGAAGCTCATTGCCATTGGGATCGGAGAACTTGAAAGGCTTGCCATCAGCACCAATGAGCTCGTCGGTCAAGGGATTGAAGGTCAGGCGGCCAGCGAAGGCGAGAGCAGTGACAATGTCGGGGGAGGCGACGAAAGCGTGAGTAGCCGGATTGGCATCGTTACGACCGGTGAAGTTGCGGTTGTAAGAGGTGATGACTGGGGTCCTCGTTAGACACTGTTCGACAGGATATCACTATTGAGATACATACTCGAATTGACCTCGCCTTTCTTGACGTCTTGCCTATCCCATTGACCAATGCAAGGACCACAGGCGTTGGCAAGGACGACAGCACCAGCTTTCTCGAAAGTGTCGATGAGACCGTCACGAGCAATGGTGGCGCGAACCTGCTCAGATCCTGGCGTAACAGTGAACCTGCTCTTGAGGTCAAGGCCATGATCAGCAGCTTGCTTGACGATGGAAGCCGAGCGAGTCATGTCCTCGTAGGAAGAGTTGGTGCAAGAACCGATGAGACCAACTTTGATTTCCTCGGGCCAGCCATTCTTCTTAACTTCCTGAGCGAATTTGGAGATAGGGGTAGCCAAATCGGGTGTGAAGGGACCGTTGATATGAGGCTCAAGTTCCGAGAGGTTCTGAAAATAATATTAAAACAGCCCCGGAGATATTCCTCGTCCAAAACTTACGATCTCAATGTGTTGATCGTATTCAGCACCCTGGTCGGCCTTCAGGTTGTGAGCGAAAGCCTGAGCATACTCAGCAATCTGGGAACGCTTAGTAGCCTTGAGATAGTCCGTCATGCGATTGTTGAAGGGGAAGAGGGAGGTTGTAGCACCGATTTCAGCGCCCATGTTACAAATAGTAGCCATACCCGTGCAAGAGAGAGACTCTAGACCAGGGCCGCGGTACTCGACGATCGCACCAGTTCCACCCTTAACAGTAAGGATACCTGCCACCTTGAGAATAACGTCTGGAACAAGTAGTTAGCAAAAGATGGGGGGTTGGTATTGAGGGACACGTACCCTTGGGAGTAGTCCATCCGCCAATCTTTCCAGTGAGGTTAACACCAATGACCTTGGGGCACTTAAGCTCCCACGGAATTCCAGCCATAACGTCGACGGCGTCGGCACCACCAACACCACAGGCAACCATACCAAGACCACCGGCGTTGGGGGTGTGGGAATCAGTACCAATCATCAAACCACCAGGGAAAGCATAGTTCTCGAGAATAATTTGATGAATGATACCAGAGCCAGGTTTCCAGAAACCAAGACCGTACTTGGCTGTAGCGGTAGCAAGGAAGTCGTAAACCTCCTTGTTAATATTGATGGCACGCTGAAGATCCTTGACACCACCGACTTGGGCCTCAATCAAGTGGTCACAGTGAACGGTGGTGGGCACAGCGGCGGTGTCCATACCAGCAGACATGAATTGGAGTAGGGCCATCTAGTTGATATCTTACGTCAGCGGAACCCAAGGAATGACGTCGATAAGAGTGTACCTGGGCGGTGGCATCCTGGCAAGCGACCCGCTGTCCGAAACAAAGCCGTGTCAGGGCAGGGATGATGTAGAAACAATAATGACACGCACGTCTGGGCGGAGCTTGAGATAGCTAACTCCGCGTTCGATGTCCTGACCATGGGGGTCGTCAAGATGGCCATAAAGGATCTTTTCGGAGAGTGTCAGAGGGCGTTTCAGCCTAGAGATGCGTAAGTATATAATAAATAGACAGTAAGGGGGTGAAATGCACCTGTCGCGGACAATTGCAAGATTGTCTTCGATGCGCTGGTAGTTGATATAGGCGTTAGGCTCAAGAAGAGACATAGGGACTTTGGTATCGCCAATACGGGGAGCAGCAGTGGCCATGCCTGCGGCCAGGCGCTTTGCAGCGCGCGCGGCATGGGCGGTCTTGGTTGTGAGGTTGAACATCGTCGTTGACGATGAGGGGAAAAGCGTCGACAGCGACAGAGGAGGTTAAGAGGTGAATGGAAGAGACCGGACAGGCGGACTACAAATTTATGGATGCCCGGCACGTGAAATGGATTAGCCAGCTTGGCCTCCAACCAATCAGAACGTGTCTTTTATGTTGCTGACATAACATACTACAGTTCCCGCCCTGCTGCCGATATGCCAACTGCCAACCGCCAGTCACATAGTTAACCCTCTTGCCTCACCCACTAGTATCTCTACTTCCTTCCCAATGTCTAGCCCAACCCTTGCTTTCGCCGTTTTACGCACAAGCACCCTCCCAGTTCGTTCCTCCACGTCTTTTGTTTCTCTCTGATATGACACTGGCACAACATCGGTATCCCGGCTAGAAGGCACGGCAAACACTCACAGATGACCTCCGCGGCCTGCTCGCTTACCTCCAACGCTGACAGCTTGCTCATAAACTCTTCCATCGCTTGACCTGATGCCGTCAACCAATGAGAAGCATATTGCAACCTGCGTGAGGACTCACATCTCTCCAACCTGCGTCTTAGTCGCTCGGAATCGGATACGGATACATCGTCCTTGGTGATCGCATCCCTGACTTTCGAGTTGCTGTAATTCCGAGTCAGTGTCTCCCTCATAGTCTCAACGTATCCCCTTGCTGCGTCTTCGTCCTCTTTCAATGTCTTCCTGATTGTATCTGCGAGCTGTTCTCTGAACACTTTGATCTGTGCGTAGTCGCATTGAATCCCAATTCGATCACACCCAATAAGATCAACATACCTTTTGCAAATACTTCTCCACCAAAAACACCTTGGCAACAATTGCCTCGTTCAGCTCCATTATTAGGGCCTCCTTACCTCGCTACCTTCCAATCAGAGGACGAAGGACGGACGACGGGATATACGACTCACGATTTGGTCAGCCTCCTTCTGTGACTCCTTCACGGTCATTCCCTGACTGGGACTCGCGAATGCCATTCTTTTGCGTGCTTCAACATCTGCCGCAGCTTTGCAAGCCGCTCTACAAAGTCAGATCAACCATGATTAATGATTGTTGGCCAGCTCGGACTTACAATAATTTTTGTAGCTCATTATTTGTGGGTTCTCTCTGCATTTTTGATTTCAGGATGTTCTTGAGTCGTTCTTCAGCCTGCCTCGCATCTTCAATCCGGGCTTTAGGTAGTCGATATGTTTTTAAACGAATGTGATGCGCATGCAGCCGCTATTTTTTTTTCCTTTGGCATGATAGTGACGATCGATGTACGACGGATACTTACAGCAATCGCCTCCTTGGTGTATGTCGGCCGCCACTTGGGAGGCTTGAGTTCAATACTTTTAACGTTATGACAAGAAATACACCCTTTCTTCGTGTCCTCGAGCTTTTTTCTGGACTCAATTTTAAGAATGATGCGGGAGAGCATAACGAGGCGAACCTCCGTGCACCTTAGTTGATTTATCATCTTTCTGGCCTCTTCAATCCTTTTCATCCTAATCCCCTCTCTACTTTCCAAATCACCAAGCGTCATCCCCAGCTCTCTCGCCATCCAAATCCGCTCTTCCAACTCATCCTTCTCCTTCCCTATAAGATTTCTGCACAATCAACTCCTTCTCCATCAATCCATAACAAAACGACTCACGTAAAGCCTCGTGCCTATTCCTCTCCTCTTCTCTTTCTCTCCTTGCGACCTCCACCGCCGTCCTTGCAGCTTTCAACCTCCTCTTGGATTTCTCCAGATCAGCCAACGCGGGATGAACGTCCATATTCCCGCCCCCATTTCCCTCACCCGAACTTGAAACGGCCGCCTGAATAGCCCCTCTCACCTTCCGTACCTCCTCTCTTCCTCTCATATGCTCGGCTAAAAACATGAGCACTTCACCTAACGCTCCTTTGGTCATCCTCTTCACGACATCACCGTTTATCTCCAATTTTGGCTCTCCAGGGATTACGGATGTCGACCCAGATATGAGAGACTGCAGAAATTGTTCGACTGCAACTTCATCGATGAGGTTCAATGTCCGAGAACTATCTGAGTTGACCCTAGGTTTCGGTTTGTTTCTAGTATAGCTTGCTGCGCCTTTCATAGCACCAAAGAACAAGATGCATTAGCCGAAATTCGCTAGAAAGGAAGGTAGTAGTGTGCGGATAATGGGAGTAGTAGTGCTCATGTGACGCGACGGTCGACCACCCGTGACATCGCATCCAGTTCTTCTTAACCAAGCTACCATTCGCAAGACCTCTGAACCAACTCAGACTTTCACATACATGCCACAAATGCTGCCTGCCAACAGCTTTTACATCTTCCATGTCCTGGCCTCACGCGCATAGGTTATCCGATGGAAATCTGATTGAAAATGGATGACATCAAGCCGTTCCGGCTAGTGAGAAAAGCAATTCCTTTTTCAACGAGGCTTTGTTCTCCAAGCGCGGCTCCGGGGCAGAAGCGAGACCCCAAATACTTACCTTTTGTAGCACGGCAGCAAATACTGATATACAGTAACTCCCAACGTCATTCTAAATTGCTCTCTATAAGATACCTTAGTCGAGTCAATTCTTGATGCTTCGCAAAATGGCTGACCTATGGCCAATTTAGTCGGCTCGCAAGTGATAGTGAGTCTGACCTGGATGACCGTTCCCCCATCCCCCTATAACGCTTCCGTGGGTCGGTGACAATATCAACCACGTCGATGGTAAAGTTTTCTGGGGTCCGTGAGGTAATCCGCGAAGGACTCATGGCGAAAACGGATACTCCCCTCATGAGCCCTGCTTGGGGGTGGAAGGTAGGGTACAGAAAAGAGCTTTCGCAGTGCTCTCTGCACTTCACTCGCTTAGGTTCCTAGGAAGTCGGAAGCGAAGCAAAGTACGTGTACCAAAATTCTGGGCTACAGAACTTCGCCTAGAGACTGGGAACTGGGGTCCTAAAGAATGACGGAAGATGTCCCATAGGACAAGGAACATAGGGTTGTCAATATCAAAAGGGATACGAGAGTATAAGACATCCGACATCGCGAACAGCTCCGGGTAATTTCACATGACACTCCCTGCGTTGTTTACGTGGTCGATAACGCCAGGGACTACCTGACACTGGGAAGATATCGGGGTCCTCCATGAATGAGGTGACTGTAGATACAAAGTCAAGCGAACCTGCCGCTGAATTTTTTGATCTTGACGACGTCTTCCACGGCTGGCCAATCTGGGGAAGTGTGCCCTGGGTATCTTTGGTGGATAACTCCCAAACGTTTCCGGAGGAAGTTCTCGACGTCTTTGCGCACTTTATCGTCATTAACAAAAACGCACAACGACTGATGACAAGAAACAACGCTTGTCCTGCCTTCAAGTGATTTTCAGGCCGGCTCGAGATATCCCAGAGTATAGGGACATCAGGATACCGAGCGACGAGGTCGGCGTTGAGTCGGACAATGGTACGCCGCATATTCTCGCCTCCACACTGGTCCAATCCATCTAATAGCACGTGTCAATGCTCTTTCGTGTCGTCCTTTGCATGGTGAAGGGAAGGCAAGAGGCAACGAATGTCCTTAGGATGCCAGCCTCCCATGGCCAGACCTTGAATCGGACTCAACCTTTGTAAACTCTTCAGAGGACGACATTGCAGACAATTGTGTAATTGCCCCTTTACGAAACTGCATCTGTGCGGAATAATCAGGAGACCAATCAGTAGTGTTCGATTCGGATTTGTTTCTACAGCGTCTAGGTAAATACATTCAATAATATCAATCAAACCAGTCCACAAGCATATATAGAGGCAGCAGACCACCGTCAGGAATATATTTTAGTGCTCCGACTCCTCTGGGCAACATATAGCCTTTCCGAGGGCGGAATAAGCTCCTGTGTCTCTTTGTTTTCTTCTATCACCCCCACACGCATCATGGCTAGCAACTGTTCGCACAAATAGTCAACACTGTATCAGCACGCCACAATATCACGTAACAAAGAACAAAGAAGCAAGCAGAGGTATGAAGGCGAGGAAGGCTTCTCACGTACATTCTGGGCAGCATTGGAGTGTCTATAAACCCCACCAAAGAAGGCTTCCGTCGCATCTTTTCCCGTATAAGACTCTAGGATCCGTTTTCCACCTGGGTGGTCTGCGACGAATGATGTTGCGTCATGGATGAATCCCGAAATGAGGATCAAGTTGCGCGTATTCGACTCTCGCTGAACTGCGAAGTATAATACAAAGGTCAGTCAACACGTCCGTTACCGCACAGGACCGACACTCACATTTCTCCCAACTCCAAATACCTAACTGTTCCTTCTTCAAAGGCCACGCCAATCCATCCTGTACCTTCTTCAACCTCTTCAACTCCATCGTCAACATCCCCTTCTCAATCTCATTCGCACTAAACACTTTCAGATTCCTGGCAAGGCCTACCCAGCTACAAATCGCAATAAACCATTTCGTTGGGTCCCATTGATACCACAAATACGCATTGCGGTAATCCATGGGGAACTGATGATGAAAGTTGTGATAGCCTTCACCCATCGTGAGAATCGCGGAGAGTAAGTGGTCCCGTGGGGAGAGAGTATCATCATAGGGCGTAGAGCCGAGATAATGCGCAATTGAGTTGATACAGAACGTGCTCTGCAAATCCCACAACGGGTTGGTTAGTCTATCATAAAGGCAGAATAAAGGCGATCACTCAACATGATGCGCAACCGTCAATCTTGCCGCACCTACAAAACACGCTCCGCCCCACCAATCCTTCCAAAGCAAACCCGACACAACGACCGGCACAAGCAAACCCCAGATCACAGCTAACGTAAAGTACCATCGATGTTGCCACCTCACCAACGGATCCTTCTTCAAATCGCTGACATCGACACTTCCCATCCCGACACCCGTCCTCTGTTTCGTCTTGACCAACATCCATCCTATGTGAGTCCACAGCAAACCCCGAGTGGAATTGTACGGATCCAAGTCGGTGTCTGTATGACGGTGGTGCGAGCGATGAGATTTCGCCCACCATAATACTGAGCCTTGAACTGCGCTTGTCCCACCGAAGAGGAGGAAGAGACGGAGAGGGATAGAAGCGGTATAGGAACGGTGGGACCATAACCGGTGATAACCTAAAAATAATTGTGTGTAGGTGTAGCTGATTAGGGTAGAAGTTGATCCCACCTGCTGTGATACCTGTCAAAATAGGCGCGAGGAACACCTCAGCCACGCGAGAATAACAGAAAACGTCTGAGCAAATTCTCACCTAGCATGGAGAACATGTAATATAACACTGAGAATATAACGGTTTCCTTCCTCAAAGATAGTGCCATGAATCCGTAGAGAGCAATAGTCGGCATGATGGTGAGCACCGCGACGTTAAACCATCTGATCCCAACAATGGGAGGGAAACCTCTCGTCCAATAAGAGGGTTTCAAGTACGTCAAGAGCAGCGTCATTTGCCCCAGTCGTCAAATCTGCAGGAATAGGGTTTGTCGGTTCCCAATCAAATTCTCTAGATCAAGACCATTGCAGGGCTCACCTTCGGGATCTAGAATACCGCCACAATCTCGCTGATGTCGGGGTACAATGCCAAAACAAGGGGAGGAGGGGAAAGCGGAGGAAAGGGGAAACGCCCAGACAATGACACCAACAAATTTTATCGTCCCGTCCCTCACCCAAAACTCAAGTGTTTCTAAGGTTCGCGGAAGAAAAGGCCCTCCCACGCGTTCCAAGAACCAGGATACAAAGATCGGCTTTTGATATTGTTGGCAGATTACGACACGCCCCCCTTATATACCTGTCCAGAGAAGTAAGCCAGCACTCAGATTAAACGCGGGAGAGTGGGTCAGGGAAGGAATAGGCGGAATTAAGTCTATTTGCTTACTCTTAAGTAGTCACCTGGAAGAATTTGTATTGGAGAATTCTTTCGGATTTGGACGAGACGGATACACTTGGGGGTAGGCGGGTGCACTTTTCAAGTCAGCGATGATGGCTATGGTGTTGTGTGTGAGTAATAACACCCAAGAAATCGGTCTTCCCCCAAGTCTTCTCCGAAAGATCGCTAACCTCCCGTCTGTCCGCGTCCACGTGTGGTGTGTAGGGGTGCGGAGAGCTGCGCGGGGGCAATGAAACAACTACCGCGTGGAAATAACTACGAGTCGGATATAGCAGAGAAGGTATGCTGCAGAGAGCCCTGGCGGAAGGGAGGGAAGAGTGAGGAAGGGAAGGGAACTCGAAAGGGAACTTGGCATGAGTAGATGTAGACGGAGATGGTTATTTCACGTTGCACGGTCGGTCCATCCATATCTGGAGCCTGTATCCACGATTGAGGCTACATCGTTCCATGAGATTGTTCGTACTTGTGTTCGTGTCAGGGAATATTCCCACTGAACCCAAAATATCGGTAAGATCGGGTCTAGGCAGAGATAGAGATAGATTTATGGGCGGAGGATCGTGACATTGTACCGAATGAGAGGGTTAGAGTTTCAAGCTCTTGGTTTCCGCGAAGGATTCTATTTAGCTTGAAAGGAAAAGCGTTAGTAGCCTCAGACCAGTAAAGGCGGTGTGGACTTTGACGGCGGCACTCTCTAGATAGCACCATATTAGTGACCGGTGACAAGATAACAAAACGATTGCGCACCATACTCGCGTCACAGGCAACTGATAGACAGCAAAAAATCAGTCCAGCTGGAAGGTCCCATTCCCATCTGAGGCTGAACCAGAGAGCCTGGCTCACCCACTCCATAGAACCTTCGAAACTTGGTAACATCTCAACAGTCATGTTGATCACACCTTGGATCGTGGAGCCATCATTGACACAAGACAGAAGGGCACGCCCGTCAATGACATGGAAAGAAGACTGATCGCTCTGGTGGCCCTGGCGACCTCTTGCTAGTACTCGGTGCTCCGTGATGGCCCTGTGTTCCAATGCCGACTGTCCACGGACTTCGGGATTCCTCCTTATAGTCATGAGGTGCCGCATAAGAGCGCTTTGAGTGTCTATTCTGTTTGTCCTCTTGAAAATCGACTGAGGGGCGTAAGGCGAGCAGGGCATGTTATGTAACTCGATAGCGGAGGTCGCAAGCGGATTAATCGATTTGATTAGTTCTCCGACACTGAAACTCGAATAATCATCACCGCTCCGGTTTTGTTCGAGGTAGATCAGCTTGTATCCGCAGACCACCCTGACGATCAGCGCTGTAGCTCAAGCTCTTGGATTGCTTCGGGATGATATGAATGATTCATTCTAGAGGTGAAGACTTAACCGCATTAACGCGATGTTCATCCTTCAAATCCCAACAAGGAATTCCCTTTCGTACAGTCCTTGTCCAAACTTCAAATTTCATAAATCCCTCCACTGGCGTAGATTATCAGTGGAATATGTATCAGGGAATGTCTCATCGTTGGGCTTTCTGATCCTTCCATCCTCGGTTGACGTCCGATTACTCCACGGATGCCTGCCCCAAACGCGGCCGGAATTGAATCGGATATTTTGGACTTTGACTTAGGGCTCGGAGAAGCTGGTTCCATGGTTTTGAAGCTTGAAACTCTATCTGCCCTTGCCGCCACTCATCATTGCCGATGCAACACAATGTGACGGACATATACGCCACTGTCCTTCGATAAGGGAGTTTGCAAGGTAAATCGTGTGGCACCTTGGTCCTTGGTCCCGTGGCCTCATCACATGGACCCCTCGCACGGAAAGGACTCTTCCTCCCAGCCTTTTTTCGACCAACAAATCACATCGGCAGAAAAGAATACTTCCGAATCGAATTCCTGAATACACAGCTTTACTAAGGCTTCTGAGTTCTTTTTCACTCGCGCAATAGATCCCTGCAGACATGTCTGCGAAAATCCGAAACACTGGGGACATAAATGCCGACCTAGATCGTGGTTCCAATGAAGTGACCATAGGCTCACCGCGAGTTCCAGGCCATACAAAGGAGCAAAAACCGGGATCCCCGCAACCCAACAACCAACTCCGGCAGAACCAAAAAACGATGGTGAAGCGGATAGTGACGACTTCAGTCGGGTTGCTCGGGTTATCGATTGCGATTGGGTATGCGGATATGCTACACGATCGAGCCCCGACAGTCTCTTTCAAATTACCTCCTCAGTCCGTTGTGAGTTTCCACCACCCCCCACTTACTACCGAGCTTTTGTCGATTCAGTTGTTCACATCACACAGTTCATCGACCCACGGTCTTTTGCCGTCCTACCAGAGAACGCCACCTTCCGCACGGACTCTTTCAACCAACATTTCAACCCTACCAACTCCACACCTCCTATCTTCCAGATCTTTGACCAAGCTTTCTTGAACATTCTTGGACCTAACGCGTCCATTCATGAAGTTGCGCATAACGCGACTTTTGCGTTTGCGCATGAGGCACCGATATACGTTCCAGAGACGGACGAGGTGTTTTTCGCGAGTAATGATGGGGGTCCACTTGGGATGAGTGATTTGGATCATAATAATGGGGTTTTTAAGATCAGTTTGGCTGAGGTTGAGAAGGAGATGAATGCGAATGGGGGTGGGGATGTGAATGTGCCCGTTACTCAGGTGAGTTGTTTTATGTGCGTTCTGTTTTGAATGGAAGGGGGATTGAGCTGGTTGGGTTGGGTTTAGATTCCGTTACCCGAGAGTATTCAGATGACGAATGGTGGTACTGGTCCGTTCAAAGGGAATCTGGTCCTTGTCAATTCAGGTCGTGGACCACGCCCGCCTTCAGTCGCTCTCGTGAACCCTAAACCGCCGTTTAACACTACTACGCTGTTGAATAGCTACTACGGCCGTCAGTTTAATTCTCTTAACGATGTCAAGGTGCACCCAAGCGGGAAAATATTCTTTACGGATGTCATGTACGTCTCTATCACCCCTTCCCTCATTTCCTACTCCCTTCCTTCGGGCCTGCTGTCGCAAAACAAGCTGACCGAACTCGAATAAAACACAGCTACGGCTTCCTTAACAACTTCCGCCCCGCCCCACTCATGCCAAGCCAAGTATACCGCTTCGACCCCGATACAGGAACCGTCCGTGTCGTAGCAACCGACTTTGACAAACCCAACGGAATCGCATTCACCGGAGACGGTCGGACAGCATACATGTGTGTTCTCCCCTCCTATATCTTTCACACTCAACTGACTTGCCTTGGGTCCTTAGTGCTGATACAGGCGCTTCTCAGGGGTTTTTGGGTTTAAACACTACTAGACCCTCTACATTGTGAGTCCACTCCCACACACCATCAGGGCTCGATACTGATGGTTTATTGGGGGCGGGGGCGGGGGGTGCTAGATACGCATTTGACGTTGACCCGCTTACGCATGCATTTACGAATCGTCGGGTACTGGCTTACATCGATGCGGGAGTACCAGACGGAATCCAAGTTGATACACAGGGGAACGTATATACTGCTTGTGGTGATGGTGTACAGGTGCGTGCCGTTATCCTCAGGGTGGTTCTTGACCATTCTAACATCTGGTTTTTATGTAGGTATTCGCTCCGGATGGGACGCTCCTGGGCAAATTCTTCACTGATATGACTTCTGCGAATATGGTGTTTGCACCTCCGAATCGGTTGGTTATTTTGGCTGAAACCAAGGTGTTTGTGGCGAAGATTGCTGCGAGGGGCGTGGTGTGATGGGTTTTTGTGCGGGAGGTTGGACACTGCTAACACCAGGGTGGGTTTATGTACATTTAGGATCGCGGGTTTGTATCGGCAGATCTCGTCTCTTAGCCAGAAATATGAACTGGTTTAGAATTCAAGACACAATAATGGAGAAATACATATACAACATCTAGACATGATTTCTACACGTCAGGTATTACGATAATGAAAAAAGAGTGAGCAAGCAAGAATTACTGTGCAAGATAACAGATGAATCATCGAGTCTTCCCAGTCAACTTCTTTCCATTCTTCTTCCCCGCAGGTTTGGTCTCTGAAGCCCCGGACCAATGAACATTATACGCCCGCAGTCCGAACAACAGAGTCCAGACTAAACCACCCAAAGCTCTAGCATCAACAGGCTTGAAAGCGAGTGTTCCGAATGTGTCGATGTCCAATCCTGGGTATATGAATTCACTGATGTAGGAGACAAATGGCACGGCGAGTATGGTAGGGAGGAAGTCTCTGAAGGCGGGGTGGTTTGTCGCTATACCATATACCATGGCTGTTATTCAACGTTTAGTATGGTTTTTAGGCGCCAAGGACGGGAGAACGTACCGACGAGTGCACCACCCCAAACATCCATACTACCCCACATGCCTACTCCCGCGCGCAAAACTGGAGGTGTACTCATCCCCCATTGATGGGTCCAAGCGCCCAAGGTCCCCGCAGCCAAACCCCCTCCAGAAGACGCCAGCGCCCCAAGGATCATATGGGTCAAGGGTGAATTAACGTATAGGGGGTTCATCTGTTTGTAAGTGGGTGAAGTGGGATAGAGGTTGGACACGGCGCCAACGACGGAAGTGGTTCGAACGAGGGCGTCTAAGGGGAAGAGTACGGTGTCGAGTGTGGGTACGTGGAGGAGCTGCGGGTGGTGGTGTCAGCAAGGTGTGCATTGAGGACGTGGAGGGGGTAGGCGCTTACGGCGGGGAAGAAAGAAAAGAGAGTGGTGAGTACGAGGTGTACTGTGAGGTAGTTGATCCATAGTGCGGAGGAGTATAACATGGGCGGTGGAAGGCCCAGCATGAGATTGGATAGGAGACCTCCGCCCCAGCACTGTATAGAGGTACCATAGTTGGTAAGTTGTTGTAGAGGCGGCGGGTACGTGTACGGACCATGATCAAGTATCCACCAATATATGTACCCCAGGATAGAGGGGTGGATGATTTTCGGGCATTAGCCTGGTATGCGATGGATATCCTGTCCCCGGTTTATACGGGCGTCAGTAGGTGTTGAACACAGCAAAGAGCGTAGAACGCACCTCGCAGCATGAACGGTGGGAGCTATGAGAAAGGGAAACGATGGATGGACCTTGGTGGTGGTGATATATCGCAAAGCGTTTGCAAACGGGTCAAGAGCACTCGTCATGTCTTGAGCAGGTCTATCCTCTGCAAGCTGACCCCCCTGAACTGTGTTGTGCACCCTAAGCGATTAGTCCCACGCTCCTCCCTAGTGTGTCCATTTCTGGATGATCGCAGTGCTCCTCTGCTGCATTCTATCGCACCCAACTCTGTACAACACCCTCATAATCTAGCCAAGATGTCGTCGCGCCCACTCAACGACGATGAAGTCCTCAGCGAGATGAACAAGATGGTACGTAACCATCTCAATATACTCCAATCCTAATCACCCCCCCCCCTCCGCGTCCTGACAGGTCGCCTTTATCAAACAAGAGGCACTCGAGAAAGCCCGCGAAATCAAAGTCAAAGCAGACGAGGAATTCGCCATTGAAAAGGTCTCATTCAACCTTCCCCCCTTCGTCTTCACCCTGATAGCCAACGCGTGTATAGGCCAAGCTCGTCAAACAAGAACAACAAGCCATCGATGCCCAATACGAAAAGAAACGCAAAGGCGCAGAAGTCTCTCAGAAAATGTCCGTTCACCATCTCCTCACCTACCCACTCGTACCTCCCTAAACGCCCGACTCACCCTCCTTTACCAGTGCCCAATCAACCCTCACGAACCGCTCCCGCCTAAAGCTCCTCCACCGCCGCGAAGAACACCTCCAAGACCTCTTCACCAACGCCCGTTCCCAGCTTACCAAACTTTCCTCTTCCGATACCGGCGCGTATACCCAATTCCTCCAAGGCGTAATCGTCCAGGGTTTCCTTCAAATTATGGAAGACTCTATCATCGTACATACTCGTAAACAGGATGTCGACGTGGCTAAGCAAGCCGCAGAGGCGGCTTCCAAGACTTATGAAGAGTTAACTGGTCGTTCCGTTCGGTTCGAAATTGAACCCGACCTTGGCGAGGAAGGGTGAGTCGATTCATCAGCCTGTTATCTCGACCTGAGTCCGATATCTGCTTGTATAGTGCTGGTGGTGTCGTTCTGGTCAACGCGTCTAAGCGTATCAAGGTGGATAATACTCTTGATGAGCGATTGAGATTACTAGAAGATAGGGTAAGTCCTACTTCTCCCTTCTTACACGACTTGTCATTGACATCTCCACAGATGCTTCCCGAGATCAGGAGGGACCTATTCGGAACTAACGAGAACCGCAAATTTTATACATGAGTACCATAGCAATGCCCCTCGTTTTCAATTCATGTACACCTTTACTTCTCGAGCTGCTGCAAGGATGGATTGAACAAGCTTCTCAGTGAAAAAAGAACCGCCTTATTTCTATCCATCTCACAATGACGTTGATCAAAACAGTTCTCTCACAAAAACCTGAATGTGCCTAGTTTTACCAGGCGAGTGATTTCACCTGGTGACATGAAGCTGGCCAGTGAGGCTCCTAGCACCGACTTCAATTATAGCACAGTTTCAATCACGGGGACGGAGTTCAGTTACACTTGAACCTACAAAGGTAAACAATAACAGGAGACAAGCAGACTGCAACCTCCACAACCACAATAAACACAATCATACACTCGATTGAGAGACTTTGCTACACATGAGAACTGTTCATAGTACATGCAATCTAGAATATAAGATAGAATCATGAAGGAGAAAAAGGTGAAACGACCAAAAGATATCCAGTCCTTGTGCACTGTGACCACCCAGGCTCACGACAGCCAGCGAAGGACCTTCTCCCTCTTCGTCGTTAAGCTATCACCAGGAATGATGCCGAAAGACTCGTTGTAAAAGATGACAAGCCTTTCAATCTCTGCCTGGGTGAGAGTCACAGGTGTAATGGTATTCCCATTCCCAAATTGGGTCCCAACTGCAGCATTCAAGTCAACATCGTCATGTTGGCCTTGGCGTAGGCGACCGAGGTTACCGAGAAGGTTAATACCTGGACCGGCCACCTAAAGACTTGTAAAAAGAGTAATTAGAACAAGGGGGAAACACAGCCTACGGTTTTGAAAAGTGGCTGCAATGGAGCATGAGGCAAGTTCACCTGTGCTCGGTTCATAGATCGAATGCCCACATTCTTCGACTCGGTGGTCATTCGTGCAGCCAAGGCGGCGATGCGATCATCCATGCGGGCAATGCGAGTATCCATGCGGGCAACACGAGTATCCATGCGGGCAACGCGAGTATCTATGCGGGCAATGCGAACATCCATGCGGGCAATGCGAGTATTCATGCCGGTAAGACGACGATTTACTTGTCCAGTGAGAATGCGCATTTCTGCTCTAAACTCTGTAATGGCGTCGAGGACAGTATTAAGATTGTTTCCGACTGGGAATCGGGCATCTGCGTCTGTTGAGTTCAGGACATAAAAACAACAACGCATACAAGCACGTTTCCTACCACAGCGCTTCAGCTGCTCCACTCTTGCTTCCGCAGCTCGAATTAGATCTTGGTTGATACGGTCATCGCCCTCAGCTACGGATGAGAATAAGAGAAAGCTATTATAGAGACTTCGATGTGCACACATTGGCGTAATTTGAGGGAATTGACCACCTCCTTGGCCCTAAGAAGGGTAGCCGCACCAATAGGATCACCACGGTGGATGCGTTCAGATGCCGCTTGCATGTTTTCGATATCCCGCAGAGCTGGATATCTATCCGCGAGTGCTGGGACGTCGTAGGGAGAGGCGTATTCAGCCATCAGGAGGTTGGTAGTAGGGTCTCAGAAGATTAAAGACCGTCACGCCCGCCCAGTGACACATGCCGTCCCAGACATTTTTGTTGGTGGAGCCAACTGACTGTCCTGTCCCAGTCGAAGGCTTGTTCGGGGAGATGTCAGCCTCTTTGGTTAGCTTAAGGACCTGAGGGATTGCAAAGTTAAGCGAAAAATGTTTTCTCCACCCTTGCACTCAGGACGCGTTTGATCGGAAGTGCTATTGAAACCGAACCTTCCAGATCCGAGGTTACGGAAGGAAAGGAAGTTACTCCTGAGTTAGTTCTTTCCGCGCGAAGTCGACGTATAGAATTAAGCGCTTCCTCAACCACAGTTTTGACGATAGTGATAGAGTCGAGTTAAACACTAACCCATAGAGCTAAGTAGGAGGGGGGGAAGCAGAGCGCAGTGCTTCCTGCAAGAGGGTGTCTTTGGACCTGCACTGGGCACCCCCAAGATTTCATTCGATACCCACATATCGATTGAGTTCATCGGTAACCATCACCTCCAGAAAAAAAGTACACACTACCCGATTTCGTGCCGCGCAATAATCCATCAAGGACAAATCGGTTCTTGGAATTATCTGATACACTTAGAGACTCGGGATGTTGTTCGATTGAAGGTGTCGCTGAAGCTAAACCTTCTCGGAAGGGGTCGCTTGGTTAGAATTCTGAGGTTGTGGGATGAGGGGGGAAGTTACTCCCAAAATTGGAGGGAAGTTTTCTGCGCGAAGAGTTAAAACTCAGAAACCTTGTCGGTGTTCGTTCGGGGTGAACAAAAATCAAAGCAATGCTTGCAGAACGTTACGGTTAAAGATATCTATCTTTGTATGGGGAGTATGGGCCGGTGTGGCACACTCCTTGTGTTAATGCCGTGTATAGACCATGAAGCCTGGAACGTACTGGGGAAACACCCCCCTCCCCGGTATATATATATATATTTTTAGATCGACAATTTATTACGGGCACCCGGTAGCAGTCCGCGCCTAACTATGTATACACACAATCAGGAATATAATAGAGAGAATGAATGTTCAAAGACGAGAAACGAGATGAAAGAGGAAATAAAATCCTTCGCTTGCCTCTACGACAGACTTAAATAGCCTTGCCCTAAACCAAGACCGTCCTGCACTCCATAATCGTACAAAGTTGAATCTAGAGAGAAGTAGTCGTTAGCATCCAGCACCTGAATGGGCGCAGCAATAACCACTTAGAGAATGTCAAACCATTGCTAAGTCAGCCCTGTATTATCTATTCCATGTTCTTATCATCCTCAGTAGTTTCTCCCATGCAACAGGGGTATCAATTACACATTGCAGCTGTAATAATGGCTAAGCCTGGCAGTTTTTAACAGAGTAGCACTAATTTTGCATCAGCAAAATCCAATATGCTTAAATTACTTTTTTTTGACTTATGAAAAAACAGACTTAATCTTGACTTAGCCAGGACAAAGAAATAAGAATATTGACCAAATTGAAGAAAACAAAGCAATTTCTGACTCCACAAGCACAAAAAAAGGCATTTTAAGGATATTTAAGTCCTCAGAAAATGTTGCTCAAACCTTAAAGTGACTTAGGAATATCCTGCCTTAGTTGTGACTTGAAAAAAAAAATTAAGGCATAAAAAGACACAAAAAGACTGAAAAAGTAGAGTGGGATTTTCCTGATGTGCCTCAATAAGTACAATGATATCTCTGATGTAACATTGGCCCAAAACCAAAGAAAGTCAAGAACTTTCAGTCCTTCCTAGGTTTCACTAACTTCTACTGCTATTTTACTCATGGTTATTCTGATATTGTAGTTTTCCTGACCCATCTCACCTACAAGAGTGCTCCCTGGAACTTCACAGTAGAGTGTTATGAAGCATTTGAGATGCTCAAGAAGGCTTTCATCATGGCTCTGGTCTTGACTCACTAGATTCTAGATTCTCAGATTATCAGTGAGACAAATACATTGGAATATGCCCTGGCTGCCATTCTTTCCATTATTGCTCCTACAGTGATATTCATCTCATTGCTTTCCATCCCTACACCTGCAATATGTCCAAATCTAACTACAATACTTATGACAAGGAACTTCTGGCCATCTTTGAGGCTTTCTATGTCTGGTAACACTATCTTGAATGTTCTACCTTGCCTATTGACATGGTCACTGATTGTGAGAACCTGGAGTATTTCTCTACTACTAAAGTTCTGACCTATTGCTAGGCTCATCAGTCCAAGTACTTGTTACAGTTTAATCTCATTATCCATTTCCATCCTTGACACCTTGGGACAAAACTGGACACTCTGACTAGATGATGGGATATCTATCCTAAAGGGGTGAATAATGGCTATGCTATAGTATATCTTCACAACTTCAGACCTGTTTTCACTCAAGGACAGCTTGTGGTCACTGTCTGGGTCACCTCTCTCTTTTCCCCTTCCCCTTGAGTGGCTGCAATCCTTGAGTACAAGTAGCTCCATTCCAACATCCTTTCTGCTCTTCCTTCTGATCCTCTTGCTGCTGAGTGCATCTCTCCAATCCCTGAGACTGCTGGTCTATAGATCAAGATGGTTTTCTCTACCTCAATAATCACATTTACACCACTAATTTGAATGACCTCTGCTTGTGAGTCATCCAGTACAAGCATGACCATTGTTAAAGAGGATAACTCCAGACAGGGGCAGACTGGAAATAGACATAGTTGGATGCATGTAGACCAAGTGACAAGGCCTTGGCTTTAACTTATGTGTTGCACCCCTCTGATACTGTGATGGCCTCATTTGGCCAATCTACAAACTCAAGTGGACAGAGGTAGACAGAGATGGACAGAGACAGGACAAGTCCAGACTGAGGAGCAGACTTGTAGTAGATAGCAGGGAGACAGAAGAAGATCCTAAGTTGATATTTTGACTGCAAAATACAGTGGTGGTAATCCTACTTATATACTAGCAGTCAGGATAAAGTCTGGGGATTGGTAGTCAAGCAGATAGTAATCTGAAAGTGCCTAAAGGAATTAGTAAGAACATGTGAAGGCTGAAACTACAGAGAATTTCAAAGTAAGGAGTATATCCATATGGTGTCTGTTTGGTGTCCATATAGTATCCAGACAACCAGGGATAATGAAACAATCAGATAGTGGAAGAGTCTGGATATAGAGAAGATAATCACTGATGGGGAGTGAGTCTTCTGGGAGAATGAACAGGCATGGAGTAATTGATTAAGGAGTCCTGATAAAGAATGAATAGAGAAAGAATCTGGAAGAATGTACTCACAGAAAGGGGTGTCTAATGGGATTGGAAGGAAGACAGGCTGAATAGGATCTACAGAACTTGCCTTGTAACTAAGGTTCCAAGAGCTTAATGGACATGGAGTGAAGTCCATAACAACTATATGCTTTCTGGACACTTTGGTCAGAACAAAACTCTAGAGTTGGCTTGTTGTAACTACATCTGGCTGAATGTCTGCTTCTTCATTAAGGACTTCTGCAAAAGCTGCATAACCTACAGTAACATTATGCTCATCCTTGGCACCTTTGTGATCAAGTCAACTCCAGCCCTACATCCCCTATAAGATAATCTATTACCTCATTTAAATCTTGTTACTGGCTAGGCTAGGCTATATATGTGTTTCTGTCTTCTACTTGTTACTATAAGTAACCTCATTACTTGTGTTCTGAATCTGTTGACTATGCCTTACAATCCTAACAAGGGGTGTGTAAGGGTTAGACCCTTACTATTATGGTCATTTCTTTCCTATAACATAGTTTTGTAATGATTAATTGTTTAATTCTTGCTCATCTCTAACCCTAATAGATTACCTATTCCATTAAAAAATATTCCTTATATTCCCTTTGTCAGCTATTATCACAATCACTAACCTTATACTACACTATGTATGTCCCAATATATCAGATTTATTGTATATCAGTATAAACACAAGGTCTTAAGCTCTCAGTAAACCCAATGGATTTACATATGGGGTCATTAGCTAGCTAACAACTGATATCCTCAATCTGGAGGTTAGGTTATGCCTATTAACCACCAGCATTATGCCAAAGTAGACCAGTGGGGAATATCCTGCTCCAGCTGGCTTTTTTGAGCACACTTCCAGATTGGGTTGTTTTCTTCCAAAATCTCCCTCTTATAGTGCCCTATTTCCAGTAATGGCCTGAGATATATCCTAGATTAAGTTTTTTTACAAAGGGAGCACCACTACCTTCAGCCAGTATATCAGACTTGGATAGTGCATATAGCTTAGTTGCACTGTTACAATGTGACATTACTACATGACTTGCTGCATGACTGAATAACATACCCATGCTAGCCTGGGAGATCTCTCTCTAGACACTTGAAAGCAAGCTTAATTCTAAAGGATACCAGTGATTAGTCTGCCTACAAGACTATACAACCATTTTGGAGTCACCCAAGATTATTGCTAAGCAACTATACTTTATACACTGGCAGCCCCCAAAGAAATGCATTCCTAGGAATTTGAATCCAGGACCATACAGCTGAAAGGTCTAGTAGGAATTAAGCCTACATCCAAACCTCTTAATCCTATGCCAGCTCCTGTCAAGGGTCTATTCAGGGAGATGTCAACCTCTTTAGTTAAGAACTCAACAGATTGTATAGTACAGTGAAAATATTTTCTCCACCCTTGCACTCAGGACATGTTTGACTGGAAAAATCAAATCTTTCAGATCTGAGGAAAGGAAGTAACTTCTGAGTTGTCCTGAAATATAATATAAGGACTAGGTAATATGAAAGTTTCATGGTGCTTTTGAGTGCTCCTGTATTTTAAAGAAATCCTGATGCCATTATCAGACTCTAGAATCTGCAAGCAATTCTAACTCCTCAGGAGATGCTGGCTGCATGTCTGATGTAGATTGTGAAATTCTAAGCAGGTGATAGACACTTCCAGTAGGACATGTGTCAGTAAAGATTAGGGTAAAGGTAATAAAAGAAGCCTTACCTTGCAGTCAGATATTTCAGCCCTTCTAATGCAGTTTTTCCAAGTTTTCCAAATCACTAATCCCTTGCTGGAGCTTAGAGTAAGCTACCTCAGTTTCAACAAGTCCCTTTTCCCAAGCTGATAAAGATGGGCAAGATTTAGTCTCAGCTCCAAAGTCAGGCTATATCCAGAAAAAATGTCATGAAGTGAAAGTATGTAAGAGAAATAGAAAGTAACATACATTTGATGGGATGATGGAGGGTTTCTGCAATAGCTGGTGCACTAGCCCAGAGCCAACAACACTCAGCTGATGGTATAAAAGCCAAGTGAGCAAGAAAGCCACACACATCTCCTACATCTAATTTCTTTTTGCTTACTTCAGCGGTTGCCCGGAGACTCTTGATATATGCATACATGATCACACTGAAAACTTTGTTTGCAACTAAGGGTAACAGAGAATTAGAGCACATGTCAGATTCAATGAGGTTTACTTCACTTTGTATCATGCCAGTGCAGAAATCATCACATCGGGTATTGATAATGATTTCCTCATCAAATTTGAAAGTTTTGGTTGGTGGATGATAGGAGTAGAAATTAAATATGGTGAGGTTGGTTAGAAGGCTGTAAATTCTCAGTTCACCAAAATTGAACTTTTTATTGAACTCAGCAGCTGCTATTTGGATGGTCAGAATACGAAAGTGCATTCACAAAACAACATACATAAAAGCTCAAGAAATAGCTGAGCGAGATTGTCATCTTTCACTATCCCATTCTTCGTTTCAATCATGAGGAACAAGGTTCCCCCAATCATAATGATCTCAGAGAGATTCAGTCATGTTTATTAATGACGATGAATGCATACATACCTCACGATCCACAGATCCTCCCACTGAATATTGAGTACGGGGCATATTGGATTCAGGCTTATCAATGACCCTCCCCTTGAACAAGGTGATAATATGTATGAGCCACTAGGGTCGCTGGCTTAGCTACCTTGCAATTGTATGAATTGATCACTCACTGGCTCGAGTAGCTTGACTCTTGCAGCCTCACGGTCTTGATGACTTATTTCTTGGTACACGTCCATGGCTTGTCACCCAGCTTGAAACATTGCCTTATGGAGAGACGGAGGCAGGAAACAGGCAGGCGGCGAGAATTTTGGTCTTATGTTGAGGAGACCGGGTGAGGCAGGGAGATTTAGTTCAGTAGAGACATCATCCCAAGTGGCCCGCGAGAACGACGGAAGGTCAAGCTTGCTCCGTTTGGATGGATTGTCAGTTACCCCGGCTTGCTGGGCGATATGGGTGAGGATAACGGCGATATCTGGATGAGTGACCAGCGTATTGACCCAGCCAGGCGGCAGGGGAACGGCTTTGATGACTTCTTCAACATCTTGCAATGGACATTTGGGCGACATCTCGAAACTTGGTCTGAACCTTGGGAACAACAATCGCGTTCAAATCGTACAGCAGCCACCCCAGTGATTGCTGTTAGCCTGCGAAGTTTCAAAAAAGCGACTGGTAGTGGCCCAGATCTCCTATCGAGTTTATTGGTAACCTTAACCTCCAGTAAATACATACCATCCAGCTCTGATTACGCAATGATCCCTCAAGAACAGAGACGATTCATGGAACTATCTGACGTACATAGAGGCTCAGCCCTTGGGACTGTTGCGTCGGGAGTGCTGTTGAAACTGAAGCTTTGGGATATGAGGTTATGGAAGGAAAGGAGGTTAGAGGGAGGAAAGCTCTTTCCGCGCGAAGTCAACATACAGGATTAAGGGTTCCCCGACCACAAGACTGTCGAGAAACTAATTCAGACCACCACCTATCTCAGAATTGGAACGACAAGGGAAATAGACGGGACGTAGTTTTCCTTGGTACTCTGGACATCCGAACCGTTGTACACCGAGGCACTATCCAAGAAATGCAACCACACGCTTTCGTACATTTGAAAACCATTACCTAGCCAAATCAGTGTACCCGCTTTCCTCCTCAAGTAGCTTGCGCTCGCTCAGGTATTGGATCTGTACAAACAAATGATATGCTTAATGTCTAGATCGTACAATATTCTTCTAGTAATGCCAAAAAGTCTACTAAAATCATGCAGAGTCATACTTCGCTCTCACTTTTTCACCAACAACCCTGCGTGGACACCTCCTCCCTGTCCACAGCTCAAACTGCACATACCCTTGCTCAAGCAACACCTCCAACCCCCTGACCGTCTTCCAGTTCGGAGCAGCAGCAGCGAGTTGAAGAAGCGGTGTCTCAGCGGGCTTGTATGCCATGTCTACGACGACAGCAGGGCCATCACGATACTGGTACAAGTCGCTCGTAAGCAGCGTGGCGCCTGGAGTGCCTTCTTGGAGTGTGGTGGCGGAAGCAGGAACGGTGCCGACGATCACGTTGGGAGGTGTAGATGTCCATGCGCCTAGTCGGTCCAAGACTTGGATGTTGGCCGCGGGGAAAGCGCGTGCAAGTCCTTCGGCCTTGCTCTTCGTCCGGTTCCAAAGGTAGATGGTCTCCGCGCCGAGTGCATGAAGAGCATAGAGAGCAGCGCGAGCGGTTCCACCACCACCAATGACCAACCCATTCTTCACGACACCAGTCGAGAGCTGAGCAACTATACACGCGCGAATGCCCAGCCAATCTGTGTTGTCACCGACCAACACGCGCTTTCCATCGGAGGAGGTAGTCGGGATGACGGTGTTGACAGCTCCAATTGCTTTTGCGGCGGGGGTGAGTTCATCGAGGAGAGGGATGATGTCGAGCTTGTATGGAATGGTCACTGACGCTCCTCCGAAGTCAGCGGCTGCGATAGCTTCCTTGATTTGTTCGTTGAATGTGGGGGTCTCCAGCAAGCTGTACTCATGCGGGAGACCCAGCTCCCGAAAACCCGAGTTGTGCAGAGTGGGAGACATGGAGTGGGCGATGGGGTTGCCAAAGAGGTAGAACTGCTTCGCAGGGGACTGTCCAACAAGAGTAAGAGCCTCCTGAATCTGCTTAAACGAAAGCTGACCAGGGGCGGCCTTGTTAGGAAGCAGTGGGTGGGTAACAGGAGTGAAAGTCTCGTTCAAGACCCGAGAGAGTTGGCCTTGAGCGCCCATGTTGATGGCAATGATAGGCTTCGCGTTGGGCTTGGTGTTGGCCTGGGCGACGAAGTTGTATAGCTCAAAGTTGTCCTGGATAGTGGTGGCAGTGCCGACGATCTTGATGATATCACCCAACCCTTCCGCGATATCGTACTTCTCCTTGACAGTAGCCGAGTTCCACTTGAGGTTGCCGCTGAAGTCGTGGTATGACGCAATGACTTTTGAGGAACCCTTCTTCGCCACAAGCTGGCGAACACCTTGCTCAGGCAAAGTAATCTCGACATCAAGGTACTCGACGCCGGCCTTCAAACCGAGCTCAAGCAGCTCCAAAGCCTCCTTTTCTCGTTTGTCTGGGTGTTTTCCACCTTGCGAAACCGTCCTGACAGTGTAAACGATGGGGAGGGAAGTAACGCGACGAAGAGCAGCGAGCTGTGTAGAAACATATTCGGAGGAAGGAATGGCATAGGTAGCACTATCTGCATCTTTGATGGACCTCAAGAGATCGACGCGCAGCTCCAAAGCATCAACGCCCTCCGACAGCTCCTCAATGATCGGGAGCGCAGGTGTGATATCGGGGTATGTCAAGGAAAGGAAGTAGGAGCGCTTCCCAGCGCCAACGTTCGGTGATAAATTGGGTCGTTGGCCAGTAATGTGCTTAAAGAAGCGGGTGACCTCTTCATGGATACCAGCAGAAGGCGAAGTAACAACGCTGGTCTCACCAACGGGGTTGAAGAACTCGTAGTTGGAGACCTCAGCGTACCAAGGCCCGCGCCTGTGATACACGTCAGCGACAGGCTCTCCATAGGCCGGCCTAGCGCTCTCGACACCCAAATAAGTGATGATCTCATCCAAGGGACGAGTGATGTGCACAACAGGACCCTTGGTGTTTGCGTACTGCTTGATCAACTCCCTCGCAGCGGGCGTTTCCACGATACCACCTCCCAAGCTAATAACATGTCCGGTGGCCTTCTCTTTGAACAGTTCCTCAAGGACAGCGACCTCAACCTCACGGAATGCCGGCCAACCATTCTCATGCACGAACTCACGAACGCTCTGCTTCTTCTTCTCGGTGAAGTAGTCGTCGGCGTCAATGTTGGGCCACCCGAGAGCATTGGCGGCCAATTGACCGATGAAGGACTTGCCAACACCACGCATGCCAATGAGGACGACAGAGGCAGAGGTATCGAAGTTCCTCGTTCCGCTGACGGAAGCTTTGGCTTGCAAACCGGCCAAGTCAACACCTTCGACCTTGATGCCGATCTGAACAGATGGTTAGATCCTAAGAGCAATGATGGCATCAACGCATGCGGGACGGACCTTGTTCTCGAGATCGTCCCACCAGTTGGGCCAGGTCTTCTCAACGCAACGCTTTTCCTCGATGATAGTCTCCTCAATGACAGTGCTCAAGACGCTGAACGCCATAGCTACACGATGGTCATCGTAGCAGTGAACACTGACGCCGCGCTTGAGTTCGGGAATCGGCCTGCCAATGATCTCAAGACCATCATCCAACTCAATGCACTCCACACCGAACTTGGCTGCCGAATCCATCAAAAACACCGTTCCTCAATAAGATCAGGGTAACTCACCAAGTTGATCAATCATAGCCCGAATCCTATTACACTCCTTCACCCGCTGGTTCGCAATTCCAAGAATCCTTGTCTTGCCATCGGCAACAGCAGCAACCGCCGTAGCGGTCAAGAACGCATCAGTCATGACTTCCATATCCACTTCCTCGATTGCCTTCAATGTACCAATAGGCGGTCCCTGAACCGTGGTTTGCGTTTCAGTCTGCGTGACCGTGCAACCCATCTTCTCCAATACCTCCCTTGCGAACCTCGCATCACCCTGCAAGGAGCTGGTGCCGATGTTATCAATAGTGCAGGAGGTGCCGGTGATAGCGGCAATAGCCAAGGGGTATGTAGCACTGCTGGCGTCGGATTCGATGTTGTAGATAGGAGGGTTGACGTAAACAGCCTTGGGGATATCGTAGATATCCAGGAGTTTGCCTGTGGCGGGGTCGGTCCGGCGAATGACATCAACTCCGAAGGTCTTCATCATGGCGATGGTCATGTCGATGTAGGGTTGTGAGATGACTTGCCCACCAATAAGCTCGAGCGTGACGGGCTCAACTGCATAGGGAGCGCAGAGCAGGATGGACGAGACGTATTGACTCGACACGCTAGCAGCAAGTTGAATGGTACCGCCCTTGAGACCCTGAGGTGCGATCGCGAGAGGGAGGCATCCGTCAGTCTCCAAGCACTTGATCTGGCTGCCGTTGGCTCGGAGTGCAGCGACGAGGGGCCCGATAGGACGTTGTTTCATGCGAGCATTACCAGTAATGACGGTGACGTCAGCATCATCGTTGGGAGAAGTTTGAACGAGAGTGCAGACAGTAGCGAGGAAACGGGCAGCAGTTCCGGCATTACCGAGGTAGAGTTCCTTGCCCTTGGGCGGAACGGCGAGCGAACCTTCACCACCTTGGACCACAAGGGTATCACCATTGTCTTCCCAGGAGAACTTGGCACCCTGAACCGAACTTCTTAGAAATTTGAACGTCTCAATTGAGAAGGTACCTTACCTTGAGTTCGTTGAGAGCGGTCATCATAACTTGGGTATCATCGGAGTGCAAAAGGTTCCTCAGCCTACAGATACCCTTGCCCAAAGCAGCCAAGACCAGAGCGCGGTTGGAGATACTCTTGGAACCCGGAGTCGACATCACAACAGGGTTGTGCGAAGGGATACCGGGAACGACCTTTACGGCTTCAGAGAGCGTTTTGGCAATAAGCGCGTCCTTGACCACGGTTGCTTTCTGTTCGTAGGTAGCACCGATTCGGGACAAAATGACGATCTTCTTTTCATTTCCGCTGTTCTTCTTGTCAATGCGCATGATGTCCAAAAGGCGGTCAACAGTCAAGAGACGAGCAGCAGGGAGGCTGGCGATGCGGGGGTCGGTCAAGGAGATTGGGAGGTTGAAAGCCTTGAGGCAGCGAGAGAGACGGCCAACGCCGACTTGGGACAAGATGCCCATTTGACGCGAGAGCTCAGCCTCAAGAATCATACCGATGCTAATACACTCGCCATGAAGGATGGTAGGGGTCAGAACGGCCTCAATGGCATGGCCGATACTGTGGCCAAAGTTGACGAGGTTACGGAGTCCGGTCTCGCGCTCATCAATGGTGACAATGTGAGCCTTGACAGAGATGGAACCAACGATGACGGATAGGAGAAGGTCCTGTGCGGCCGAGCGGGTGCTCTTGGTCCTGCCGGCAAAATTCTCGGAAGGCGTCTGAATGGCGGTGAAGATTTCGGCCGAACGAGATTCGAGAGAGATAAACTCTTTCTCGTTCCAGATGGCTGCAGTCTGTCACGGATGGATCAGTATCGCATTCAGAATGACAGGTTGGCAACGAATCGTGCGCACCTTGACGACCTCGGCCATACCATTGGAGAATTCGCGCTGGGGCAGAGTTTCCAAAAACGCAGCATCAATGAAGATGTACTCGGGTTGCCAAAAGGCGCCGATCAGGTTCTTCCCATGAGGTGTATCGATTGCAGTTTTTCCACCAACACTTGAGTCAACCATAGCCAAGAGCGTGGTGGGGATCTGAACGAAACGAACACCTCGCATACTAGGAAAAGTTGTTAACAATGGCTGAAGGGCGAAGCGTCGGAGACCTACAAGGTAGCAGCGACGAATCCGACAAGGTCTCCAATGACGCCTCCACCAAGAGCCAGGATGACAGTGTCCCTGGTGCACTTGTTGAGCAACAAGAAATCCTCGATCTGAGCCTTTCCTTCACGGCTCTTGGATGTCTCCCCGGGTGGGATGACAAGGCTGATGAACCTGGGCTTGGATCCGGATGTAGACTGCTTGCCGAGGGTGGTCTGGAAGACATCTTCGAAGGCCTTCAGGTGGAACTTGGCAATGTTAGTGTCGGTGATGAGGACATAGGTGGAGGAAGGAAGGGTGGTGATGACGGTGTTGG
Organism: Podaxis rugospora; assembly: GCA_018524415.1. Classification (NCBI taxonomy): domain Eukaryota; kingdom Fungi; phylum Basidiomycota; class Agaricomycetes; order Agaricales; family Agaricaceae; genus Podaxis; species Podaxis rugospora. The sequence goes on from JAEUWL010000278.1 coordinate 86,072, forward strand.
CGATGTAAGGAATCAAGTGGAAACCACAGTGGATGGAATCCTTGCCGAGGATGGATACTTTGAGGATATCCGCCTCTGCCATTGGAAGAATTAAAGATTGGGACGGGAGGGAGATTTTTGAGTATAAGATTTCTCCTGCATCCCTTTTGTAGCGGACATGATGATGGTTAGAATCCGCGAGTCACGTGGGAATACTGCATCTCATCTCCGAACCTGCCTCCGGTGTCGTGATGTGAGATTCAAATCAACACACTAAGTCAGCTCTCTCGCCCGTGCACAGAGCAGCTGGACAGGTGTATCGTCTCTTATCCGAAACGAAGCGTGATACAACGAGTAACTGAATCCGGCCGACCACTGCTTACCAGCATCTAATGAGAGAAGTAAAAGTCAAGAGGGGGACCCAGTTTACGCTTTCACTCAGAAGGATTTATTCTTAGGACAGTAATTACAATAGCCGATATGATTCAAGGTTTACCGCGGCCGTGGTTGCTTGAGGGTATGTTCGCGGATGATTCTATATTGATTAAGCATCCACTTGCTCTATAGTTCCATCCTCCCGTCGAATAGTAACAGTTCCATCCTGACTGGATTTAGCGGAAATATGTATGCCGTTGGAACCGATCATACCTGGTTTCCAAAGTACGCGGCCTTCGCCATCCCGCAGAATAGACCAACTTCCACGACACCAGTCAGGAGTTTGATTTGCGTCAGAATCTATTTTGGACAGTCAGGAGGATCCAGACATCTTTGGGGAATAGAAATACCTTTGGGGAATCCTCCATCTTTTCCCTGTCAAATGGTGCATCAATGACAAAGTTGCCATTATCCGTGACAACAGGTCCGGCTAAAGGATTATATGATCACAACCCTGGGTAGAAACTTTTCAGTTGAGAACTCTTGCCTTTCTTCACGGCCATGCGGAGTGCAGCATTCGGAGAGCCCAGAGACTCTCTCAGTTGTCGCAATACCTTGGCATACGCGAAAGGGACAACCTCAACAGGAACACCAGGCGCCCACTGAAAGAAAGAATTAGCAAGTCATTCACGTCAAAATCAAACGAGGCGCACGTTGGTACCGAGGTATTCTGAATTCTTACGGAAATCAGCGACAACAATAAAGCTGTATACGGCAAAATGAGATTTGAGTAATTAGAAGAAGAATTAATTTGACTGACGTTTTGGCGGCCTCGGCGAGAACCTTTTCACGCAGGTGGCATGCTCCACCGCCCTTGATACAATTAATATTTTTATCGACTCTGTTCAAGATGAGAATATGAAGAGACGAGAAACGGTCCAACCACTTACTCGTCAGCGCCATCGATAGTCACATCTATTGAAGGGTATTCGTCGACATCACCAAGGGTGAGGCCAGCTTCTACGATCAACTGCTTGGATTGGAAACCTAGGTTCTGATAAGTCTCGTTGTGAAAAGCGGAACTAATGAATACGTACCAGTGGGGATGAAAATGCGGCTTTTGTTCGCCTCTGCACCTTGCTGCACGATCCTTTCAACAACGTAGGGAACAGTTGAACCTGGAACACAGTCGCATCATCCTGTATTGTTCTTCCATATGTAGACATACCAGAACCAATACCGATGACCTAGTGCCCGTGAATGACTGTCGGACATGTTTGAAGAACACACTCACTCTGTGCTCAGGCTTTACATGGTGATCGACTGCAGTGTAAGCAGCAAGTCTCTTCGATGATTCGATCAAGCTCAAAGTCGCTATTCATGATGCCATTGGGAGTTGTGGAGAGAGACAGGAGGGATAGACTCACCTGGTTGTGCGAGAGGCTTTGACTGGTCAACAACAGTCGCTACACTAGAACCGCTATCAGGCATGGCAGCAATTTTTGCAGATACGGGAGAGCGGATGCGGAATGATTATAACGGGGACCAGGGAAGTCCAGATTGATCGGGACATGTAAATCGAGCAAGCGGTTGGAGATGCTATCAGATACATTTAGGCCGGCAACAGACCGCGTGCTGAACGTACGAGGACTCCGTTGTGTTGAGCGGCAGTGACATTCGGGTTAGGAATCTGAGAGGGGTAGTTGTGAATGTTCGGCTGATCATACCTTTTTGGAAGTTGCGGAGAAAGGTGGCAGATACTACCTCTATCTACTACCCCGGCCCATTCTTCTTCCTAACCTCCGTCATGCGCGCAATCAAAGGTCGGTCCTCGCCTCACTCGTTCCCTGTCATCAACTCACTCCACTTTTCACATAATGCCACAGGTGTCCTGCTGGTCTGGTACATAACATTTGTGGAGTTTTGGCGCGTCCCCCTGACACACATTGCGTAGTGACCCCGCCGTGAAGCAGATTCTGCTGGTCATGAACGAGAAGCAGAGCTTCATCATTGAGGATCTCGATGACCACCATCTAGTCATTAAAGCTGACGAGGAATATCGTGTTCGACGGGAGTTGGAGGCTGAGGTGCGTCGCTATCCACCACATTGCTAACCGTTATTGACTTGTGTATGTCAGCTGGAGAAGAACACATATAGTTTAGATTAAACTCCACATATTCTCATACACTTTTACTAGCACCACATGTTACGCCGGACTGCCACATTAGTATATGCGCCAAAGCACAGCAAGAGCAACATATAGAGATCTGGCTTTCTTCTGTCGGTTGCTACCGACTTGATCATCACCTTGTCCAAGAACAATGTCTTCATTGGGAGTCATTGTTATTATAATCTCTGTAGACATATTTCATCACATGAGCCGGGAGTCCACAATCGGTGAACAATCCGGCACGAGGTGGCGCAAGGCGATCAAAACCAAGTGAGTTCTAATCTCCTTGTAGTCTTCAACTCTCAACTGGCTTAATGAAAACTCACTCCAGGGAATGCTGACCCGGGTCTTGGTTCGAGAAGTATATTCGTCCACATGGATACAAGAAGCTAATGCACAATTCAAGGCACTATGTTCTGCTATCATAATAAGTCCAATCTTTGGCAGGGAGCAATCTAACGATACACTTAACGTGCTAAGGGAAGGTCAGGTACTTTCCGCTTGGTGAAACATGTTTCGGTTTCTGATCTGTTCCCCTTGCCATTCAGCAAATTGGGCGGCAGCCTCCTGGGGACTAGAATCATGTGTCAACAGATACTCCTCCAACTTGGCCATTGAAAAGCCGTCCTGCAACTGCATGGAAAACTGCTCGGATAACATTTCGACTTCCTCAGCAGTCGCCGATGTTCCAGCCGAAAAGTATTTGCTGAAATACTTCCTTGCCATGTCTTTGGTTGCGTATCCAATCTCCATGTGGACGTGAAGGCGTCCTGGGCGGATGACTGCCTCGTCCAAGACGTCTTTGTTGTTCGTCGTCACAAACAACAAACGACCCTCAACGGCACACAAACCATCCATTGCATTTAAAAGTCCTCCAAGTGTAACCCCTTCTGTCTCGCTACAACAAATGAGCTATTCCCCCTCGTGGTCATGAATAAATGGACATACCCCTGCCCTTGTACTGTTCTTGTTGCTTTGGAGAATGTTTTGTCGATATCTTCAAGGAGAACAATGCACCTTTGTGGCAATGCAGCCATCAATATGTTCAATTGGGGATCGCTTATGGCAGTGAAGGAAAGTTGCAAAACGTGGACTTTTAGGTCCAGGTGTCCAGCCAATGCCGTAACGATGGTGGATTTTCCTGTCCCAGGTGGACCATACTATGGATGATTTCTATTCTGAGCTTCAGCTTGTTGACAGCAGCGGAGACATAGCTCACCAGGAGGTAACCACGACGGTAAGGAATCCCTCTTTCCTTGTAAACCTTCTTCACTCCTTCTGATAAGAATTTCTCAACATCCTCCAACAACAGCTCCTTTTGGTTGCCATCAAGATGGACAGTGTCGAGGTTCCGTTTCTCGTTCGATTTGAGGTACGTCCACACGCCATCGTGTCTGCATAGATGATCAGCTTACTTCACCTCGCCAATGCCGTGAAACCATACTGACAATCCAGCTTGGTAGACACAAACCACACCGGTAAGCTGCTTCAAGTAGGCTTCTTTCGCAGCCGCGACGAACTCGTCCAGGATATGACAATCACCTTTCTCGATGCTACACAACGATGAGTCGGACTTATACACACTTTTCCGATGAAAATAACGCTAACCGGATGTAGTAAGCAGTCTTGTCACCTGGGGCACTGTAAAATGTCGTCTCTGTCAAGGATTCCCTCTAGGACTGAATTGTTGCTCACCCCTTTCCAACCTCTTCTCGTTTAATTGTCACCCTGAAATGCCTAAACCGGAACACATACTCAACACCGCATGAGGGATTATAGTTAGCTTCCGAGTCTCTGGCTTTATCATCGGGGAGGACCCTTCCATCAAACCTGTAGGCAATCAGGTTCGGTGGGCCCCTGCCGGACTTGTCTGAGGATAATTCGAAATTCGTTTGGTTCCCTGAAAGTGCGCGCTGATTAGCACCAATGGGTTGATGGTGAAAGAGAATGAACCTACTCCATTCAGGCGACCTCGTCATCCAGGCTGTGATCCATGCTGCAAAGACGGGTGCGATATCTTTAGACTTTCCCAAGACACAAGCTGTTGAAAGGGTTGACATACCATAGATGGCATCCGTACTGCTGACCTTGACTCTAATATCCTTCCTCTGCAAAATTCCTCGCAACCACTGGGAGATGCCCACGTCGAGCCCTTGGTTTAAGGATTGATACGCCTTGACCTTGACCCAAAACTCGAGCAATTCAACTACCCATCGATATGCTCCGGGGATTGAGATCGCGGTGAGCAAGTCCGGCATTTGTCGTAGAGTTTCCCTTGCGACTGTGGTAACGTTGAGAGGGTGAATGATCGCGCACGTAGTGTTCATACTAGGCCACCACCAGTGCAACAGGAGGGGACAACTAGCAGACGTGTCACCCCCACACTTTTATACCCACTTTCTCTCAGATTGTAGGTGTGCGTTTATTTATTGTTTATTGTCTTCTACCGCTACTTCACAAAGGCCACAGCATTCGCCTACTTCATGGACTCCACGCGCACAAAGGGGGACCGTCACCGAGATCGCAGTGGGTCCGACTTGCCATGCCAGTATACAACTCATGAGCGGCACCTGTGGGCTGACTGCCCCATCCGAGCAAGCTTGCTGACAGGACTTCCTAGATCGTCGAATGATCCAGTCGAACGATGGATGGAATGATCTACCTACCAAGGGCTGGGACGCCGGAGAGCCCATCTGGCCGCCCTATTTACAGCCGTGTCCTAGGGAAGTGCGCCGCGATGCCCATAGCCGGCGTACAACATTTCTTCCTGAGGTGCTGAGTCCCTTAGGTCAAGAATACAAACTTCTTCTGGGAACTTTTGTCTAATATTGTGCCGGGTCATGGTGGGAATTTGAGAACCTCATGTTCTGTGGGCACCGGTTTGGTTGGTTGAAAATGCAATAAATGAACAGGGTCGCTTGCTGTAGACTCTCTAGTAGCATAGCATTTGTCTCGTGGCGTGATGGCTGCCTTGACGAATATTGAAAATGAATTTTGTATTGTTTTAGGGCACTGGGTTTTTTGTCCTTGTCGGCGGACCAGTTAAGGTTCAGGAACGGGTCGATGAGTTGTTTATTGCCGGCACGTTTGATAAATGATAGTTACAAGTATTCTCGGACCGTCCTCGACTCAGTTGATTGCGGGATCCGAGTCCAAATTATCCACAATAGGAGTCGCTGGGTTCCCTCCTGACCACTGAGGTGAACAAAGGCGTCAGGAAACTACCGGTTGTGCTGTTGTGATGTTATCTGGCTCTACTGTTAAATCTCCGACTCCTCGTCAACTACATCGCGTACCCCACTTTTGGTTTGCGACATATCAACGAACTAGCTTTTTCTGTAAATAGTTATTATCGGGATTACGGAAGTGACCGACCCTGAAACCACCTCTGCCTGATAGTGAGTGCCAAAAAGTTATTCTCTCAAGTATTGGCGGGTGCGGCTTGTCCAACAGCTCTCTTTCTATCCGTCCTAGTGACACAAGGCAACAACACTGCCATTGTTTTATATCGATCCAGGGACTCCACAGCACACTAAGCTATACGTATGGCAGAGTCGGCAGCAACAAAGAATACCTCCATGCCTTCTCCATGTCCCTTTCCTACTACACTAGAAATCACGCAAGAGCAAGCCCAATTGATCGTGCACAAACTTCTGCCTGGACATGACCGGAGCACGGTAACCAAGTTCACCGACATCAGGAGCAAGGGCTACTGGTATGCTATTCCTTCTGGCTTCGACCAAACTCTAGATCCGGCAATCCGACTGACTCGTGGTTTCTGTTCTATTCCTTACACAGCTTCACGGCAAGCACGAGGACGTACATTATAAACCTAATTAAACCTGGTCCCACAACCAGTCCGGTAGAGAATGATACCTTTGGTCATCCAACGGCGGCACTGCGCCACCAAACCCCTTGCGCATGTTTCCTTACCATCGCTGCACCCACAACCGCTCCATCGGAATACAACCCTAACTCCCTTCCGGTAATCCACACCCTTCTCAACCTTATCCGCTCCAAGACGGAGATACCCCTCGCAGAATCTATCCTCGATACCTCCCTCTCCCTGATCCCATACCACTTCCTCCTCTCAGGCACGACAAACACCACATCCGACCACCTCGTCTCCATCGCCGACGCCCGCAAACTCGGATTGTTCTCCGAGAAAGCCAGCGCCTTCATCGATCTCGAGTTGGGCAAACTCCTCGGCCAACTACATTCAAATGTGCAAAATGACTGGTTTGGTGTTCCTTCGCTCAAGGAACCCATAGACCCTTCATACTCCTGGCAAGAGACCTTCACATCCCTGCTTGAGGGATTGATATCCCATTTCGAAAAGGGGGACATCAAAGTTGACTTTGAGATTCCATACGAGAAGATAAGATTGTATCACTCTCGTGCTATCGGTTTCTCCCTCTTTGATGACGTTGAGGTGCCGAGTCTAGTGTGGGTGACTGGTTCGGAGGACGACATCTTCATTGCAAAACCTTCAGATCCAGATGATCCCTGGCGCTTCGAGATTGCTGCGATCCTTCCTGTGGCCCCACATGCGCTTTGGGGAGATCCCCTCCTCGAGAGCTTTTTCATCCCTCCCAACCCAAGCAAGGCCATGGCAGAAGGTTACATCGGCGCCGGCGGTGGCGCCTTGACGATCTTTCCCAGACAGAATACGAAGAGATTATGGTATGATCTATTTCTGGCGCTGTTGGTGCTGTACGAAATACGAGCTTTGGGTGACACAGACGAGCTGAAGGAGAAGAGGGCATGGTGCGAGAAGACTATTCTTGACAGCGTTGACGCATTGAAGGACGCCCCATGTTATTAACTCGGGAGAGCGGCTTTCATAAGATAAATTAGACTAGGACAGAACACTACGCCTCATTACATTCGAGCGGTCCGTGTCACAATTCATAGGATTATAAAGACTCATGAGCCCTGGTATGTGCCTCTTGCTCAAGCAGGAAGACCTTTCTGTCTGCTGCGTAGGCGTCTAAATATACCTGGGGGTTACGGTTAGTCCATCCTGATGTACAGACGTGACGGATGCACATTACGTACCTGCTTCTTCTCTTGTGGTAATGCGTGCCATGCGGCACCGCCCTGCTTAGCAGCCTCTAAAGGGGTAAGCGACGGGTTCTCGAGCTTGTACTCGTGGAGGAAGCTGGGGTATTTCTATCAATTGGGGGGATACGAGGCCATGAAGAGGGCAACATACCGGAGGAAAGCAGACACAGGCTTCTTAGGACTATCACTGGGGCGAAGAATTCTGGGCTTGCCAGCCGCCCTCCTCTTCGCGTTGATTTCGCGAAGAACGGCGCTGTCAAGGCTAGTCAGCCATTCATTCCAAGTCTTGGCAAGTATTTCGTTTTGTTCCGCAGCCTTGGCCGCGTACGCCTACGAGGTATGAAGTACAAGTTGAGTAGGAAGACGGACGAAAACTGACCTTCTTCTCCTCGGCGCTTAGAGTCTTCCATTTCTGCGCAACAGCCTTTGTTTGCTCTTGGCTCTCTTCAAGAGTGGTTGCTTTGGGCATATTCATACGTTCTTCAATTGCGAAAGTCATATATGAAGTTGCTAAGGGCCTCCGAGGGACTTTCAGCTGTTCCCTGGTGAACCCTACAACATGTCACGGTCAACTTCGCCATACTGGAGAAATACATGATGGCCGTGTACCTGTCTTAGTTTTCTTTGATTTGGCATCCTTTGCATCTTTTTTCCCCTTTGCCTTTGACTTTGTGGTCGTCTTTGTGGCGGTCTCGGAGCTGGATTTGGTTGTAGACGCGGTAGACTTTGCGGGAGAGGGGAGGGAAGGAGTGGAAGAAATCGGACGTGTCAGAGAAGGAAATGGCGCGACGCGTTTCGCGATGGCGAGAGAAATTCTGTAGAACATTGTGTGGCGAGACTGAACAGGAAGCAAACAACTGTCGTCAGTTTGGACCGTAGCCAAGGAACGGTCACGTGCCAATACACAACAAAACAATCATGTACATGTATTTCCTCCCCTGCGCAAACACATCCTCTGCGACCTATACACTTTGTAAATAGTCAATGCACTAGTATAGATCCAACTTCCAACTCCCCCAGCCCTCTTCCTTTCGCTTTCCTTTGGGCAGCTCTTGCGTCATGAGTCGGAAATAGATTTGATCAGCGTCTCTGCCGCCTTGGACCGAGGTTTGATGCTACACTTGAATGGCGTAGGATGGCTACCGCATCAAGCATTAGCGTCACACAGACTCTTGACGTGAGCAAAAAAAGACGCACAGAATCAAGGCCGAGATATACTCCTTGGATGGTTCAATGACATTGCCATGATCATCAATCGCCTTCTCAATCTTGAATACCGACAGTATCGAAGCGATGCTCAGATACAGTGAGGATATAGCAATGTGTCTTCCAGGACATATTCTGCAAACGACGTCATCAGGCTTCTATATTCAACGCGGCACACCGATCGTAGCCGACAAAGCCAAGAAAACGGGGACGCACCTCCGCCCAAATCCAAACGCCGCAGTTGGTTCCCGCACTTCTGGGTCTATTTTTCCGTCCTTGAGAAACCTTTCTGGTTTGAATTCTAGGGGCTCTGGGTAGTCTGCTTTGTCGTGTGTAATAGCCCTATTTAGTGAGGATGTTAGGACAAGCCATCCTCCATTAATGCCCATGATGTTCACGAACCAAACGTTCCCAAGTACCACAGAGCCTCCGGGCAGGTGGTATCCATTGTACTCATCGTCTTCGCTTAGGTAGTGGGGTATCGCTGTCAGATGGTTATCATCTCATGTCAAACATGGAGAAAGTGAAACACACCGAGTGGAGTGATTGCCTGGTACCTATAGATAAAATGACGTGCATAGCAGCCAAAAGCAAGGAAGATCCACAAATCAGAATTCTAATCATACACCCAAACACCCGAGCGCAAAGCAAAAAATGACAACATACCTCAATGTCTCTTTCACTAGTGCACTGATATATGGCAATGCCGCTTCGTCGCTGAAATCAGGAAGCTGGCCATTCCCAACCACTCGGTCGAGTTCTTCCTGTGCCTTCGCTTGGATCTCTGGATGGCAAACCATCATCAAGAAGAATGTGTTGATAGCGGAGACCGTGGTATCAGCACCCCCTGGAAAATCGAGCTGTCAATAGGACTACCGAAAGAATCGCAATACGAGCACACGATGCAGTAAAACGACCTTACTCACCGACAAAGAAGTTGCCTGCTACGTCCTTGATCACAGTCAGCTGGTGTTCTCGGTCCTGGGATTCGTCTAGACTCGTAACACAGTTTGTCACGAGCGAAGGCGTCGCAGTTCCTTCGGCCTTAGACTCCACTCAGTCACCCAAAATAGGACGGGAACCTCCTCCGCTATACTCACCAGTTGCTGGAGAGACTTTTCGAAGGGGACGTCGCGCATCTTCATTGTCCAGTCATACCAAATCTCCGCCTGCCTCTTCCAAGCCGCTCCAGGCATCCACGAGGGGACATATTTCAACATAGGAATCGAGTTGACTAGGAAGGCGCTAAAGTTAGCCGCTCCTGCTAATCCCTTGACTGCTTCATCAGCGACCTTGATATTGGGGTCATTCTTGGGCTTGATGTCAATACCATACCCGAGGGAGATAGTAATTGCACCCATCATACTACAATCAAGAAAACACAAAGACGGCACTACCGTCAGCACCAAAGAAGATCGGACAGAACAAAAATAAAGTAACACGCACTGTCGTACATGGTCCATGAATTCTTCCGGGGTGTCGAGAAGTCGACGCAACATCTGATGAACGTATTCGCGTTCACGCGGGTGATGGCTCGCATTATCCAAAGGGTGGAAGTGTTTTTGGAACAACTTCCGTCGTTCAAGCCACGCTTCGCCGTACGGCATGAACCCAAAAAGCCAGTCCCAACCAGACCTGTGATAAGAACGTCGCCATTAATAAACCAGTAACATTGTGTCACCGTCCTCCGTCGGACCGCAAATAAACTCCACTCACAGAAGTACCATTTGATTTTCGGCCCTTTTGGACGTATGGAGCAATTCACTTGTGAATCTCACGCGGACTGCTTAGAGACGAAGGTGGACATACCGGCTCGAATAGAGGCTTGACTTTTTCTCAAATAGATCGTACGCGGCCTTCCAGGAATTGACGATGATGATCGATGAGCCCGCAGCATCAACGTGGAGAATGTCCGATTCTGCAAACAGATGTGCGTTCAATTCCTTCGATACGAGAGAGCAAGTCGTGTAATGCACGTACTGTACACCTCACTCCAGTGTGCGTAAGTCTCCCACTCGAACGACGTGGGGAGTTGCAACAGATTTCCGATAAGAGGCCATTTCTTGGGCCCTGGTGGCAGCGGCAGGGCTTGTTTCGGCCTTCGAAAGTAGACAAAGACTGCCAGCATCAAGGCTGACAGACCAAAGAAAGCACCAGTGGAAGTCATGGATGCAAAGCTTGACACCGCGTAGGAACGTCGGAAAGGGGGAGGACAAGGCAGATAACCAGGGTGTTGGGAAAACGATCGGGGTTTTGTCATGCAGTATATGAGGACCTGTCCAGGTTACACGGAAAGGGTTCTTCGGGGTGAATAAACTCGGGTAACATCAAAATGGAGTATTAGACAAGCAGAAGGGACCATTGACACAGTGACCATTCTCCACTGATTGTCTCAAAAATAACATCACGGGGCTACGAAAGTGGCAAGTAAATGTAAAAGTAACCAGATGGGCAGGCGGAGTTTGTTGGCAATACCTTTGGTTGGACCAGGAGGCAGCCAATGAACTGGATGTTCTCCCAGGGCTCCCTGCAAAAGGGCCGTGACAGATCAGTGTTTGGTTCAATCGCCTAAGTGGGATCAGCATCAATCGGGGAAATTCATGCCCAGAAAAGAAGCCGCACCTCAAGATGGTCCATCACTCATCAACAACGTTGCAACATTGAGAACAAGGTAACAAAACTAAAAATTCTCGGACACGCCACAAGGTGCTGATCGAAAAGTCCAGATACGATATCTTCCAATTCGCTCATATTCGTTCTACCTCTGGCGGAACCCGTGGAAGCTGCCTCTGCACGGGAGAAGAAAACGGTTCAGGTGTTTAAGAGGCTTTAAATTTAGGTCAGCGAACCAGAAGCGCTAGGTGGGTTGCGGAAACAAGTGCTTTGTGTAAAAGTTTCGTTCGCCTGTTCAAATCATCCGCTCCCCTGTGGGGATCATAGAACATTAGAGAAGTCGTAAAGGGGCAACACCAAAGCATTCGCTCAGGGTCTCTCCCGGACTCTGCCTCCCTGATCAGTGTTCTTGGTTTTGACAGTCACTGACAGTGCTCATAACTGATCGACCGTATAGAGATGATAATATCTTGTCAACGATTGTCAAGGAACTGGCTTGAACTTCGTTTGATGGATGCATGGAGGTATGACGACACGGGCATCCATTCGGCACGCAATATCCGAGCAAGCGTGGAAGAGAAATAAAAGTTGCATGCTAGAAGGCCACCTCTGGTTAGGTCATTTACGTACTAGTAGGAGAGCTGAGGAGGACAAGACCCAGTGTTTTCATAATGCCGGCCGTCGCCACGCATCCAAGTCGATCCACACGAAGAAATTGGTTGCACGGCGACTCCTAGAGCGCTCATCGAAGAAAAACACTGCTAAAATAAGCAGGACCGGGTAAACTGATGCTGATTTGAAGAGAGTCAAACTGAAGTTCATTGATGAAGAAGATACCAGGATGATGACAGTGGTTGCTACCTGCGGAGCTCAGCCCGCAAGCACACGTGTGCGTCATTGGTGCCATGCTGCAACAGAGGAGGCGTTGCCGTTGTTAACAATCTTTAGGAAGGTGCAGCAGCCAAAGAGATAAAACTACACAGCTGTCAACAAGGCTTGCGTCATGGATCAATACAAACAATGTTTGGGTTAGTCGGAGAAGACACAGAATTTGTGTATGTTTGATCCTGGTGATTCGGGACGGGCGGGCCGAGTGGGCAGTCCAGCCACAGGGGCGCGTTGCCTGACAGTCCTTTGCCACACTTGCAGGCCCAGTCACACATCTTGTATCCTCACATAACCCCTCAGGGAACACAATCATGAATGCACCAAATCCAACCCAGCAACATGCAGAACCACTCCCTCCGCCAACTCTTGCCCCAGCATCACTCCCCACCCCCCAACTAGAATCTCTCAAGTTCAAAGCAACTCAAATCATAGAATCTATCAATGCTCTTGCTTGGACAATCAAAAACAACGACCTCGCCGCAATGCCCCCCTGGCCAGACATACTCTCAAAGTACAACATCCTCCTTTCCCAGACCCTCAACTTTTCCACTGCCCTCCTCGCAACTCAAACCATCCGCCCCTCATACATCGGCGGTCCTACAACCCAACACAATATCTATGAGCGCATAGCTATCCATCCAATGGGTCCTATGACCGAACAAGAACTTGACACAGAGGCAGCTCCTCTACTGCGCAACCAGCAGACCTTAGATGTGTTGAAGATGGAGAACGAGACCGTTAGGCGGTTGGCCGAACATATGAGCACGAGGGGCTCTCTTGGCGTACTCGGTGCTCCTCCCCCTGCGCCTACAAACGGATTCGGGTATGGCATCCATGTCCAGCCTAAGAAACCAGAATACGAGGACGTGTTGAGGGAGTGCGCCGAGATCAGAGCGGCACATGATCAACGCGTCGACCGAGCCATACGCGCCGTCACCATGCTCCGCGAAAGATATGAATGGAAACAACGAGTCGAAGTGGAGGTCGAGGAGCCAGAAGAACTCGAGTGGGATCCCAGATTCGGCCGCGCAGGGTCCGCAGGTGAGGACCCTCACCATGAGGCGATCATGGAAGATGGAAAGGACAACGACGACGAAGAGAGTTCGGATGAGGATCAGGACCAAGCCCACATCGAAGGTGAACTCGTCAATCCAGCAGGCCAGTCTCCCGGTTTGTTTTCCTCTACCGGTAGTGGTGGAGGGAACACTCCCACAGGGACCGATAACCCAATCCAGTGAAATGAAGCCTCGAATCCGAACCCGAACCGATCCGCTTTATTCATCAGATCATCATCTTACCTTGACCCCTACAAGTTTGCAACCTATGCCGTACATCTCATGTATCGCGATCCATTTGCCGTCCCCACGAGTTCTATGACCTCGATTGGAAAGCCGTTGGAGCATGAAGAACCTCGAGTATGCCGTCGCCGATAGGTCCATAGACCACCCACAACGACAGTTGCTCACTCATGACTCTATCGTATCTTCGCCCGATGTCATTGTTCCATCATGGCACCATCCCACCACCCGCGAACCTACAGCACGAACAAAAATGATACACCCATTTACTCACATCCATCCAGTATCTGTGACCTCTTGCTTGTCCTATCATCCGAGGGCGTAACTCTCACTTGTTAAGCGATATCTCCGAGGACTCGACTGAGCAAATGGCACTTGTAATGAAACACTGTGGCGTGGCGCGAAGTTCAAACAAAAGCAACAACAAAATTATCAGCCCCCAAAAAATTGGCTCTTGCCATCATCTGCCACGCTCTGCCAGCCGCCTTCATCCCGATTTCCATCATGTCCCGCTTTTAGGCTGCTTGATAACCGCGCCTATGTGCAAAAACTCGATCGCTTTCTTGTGACGGATGTCTCCATTGTCGTCGACAGTTTGGGAATAGGGGCTACAGAATACTGGTATTTACAGCTTACGGCCTCGGGTATTTGAATACGCTACAATTTTAAACTTGCATGTATCGACACGTGGTTTTCTTTGTTGCGGGCGACAGTCCAAATGGATTTGTTCACTTGTCCACATGGGTTCATGATGACTAGCTCGTGCACCAGTCCCTTCGACAAGGTCATGATATCAATGCCATTTTCTAGCATAACTCGGCACTAATTCCTATTCCTGCGCAAGTCTGGAGGGAAGATCATTTCTTAATGATTGCATTTACATCGGCTAACTTCACGAATGATACACGACATACTGACAGCGGAGCTGCTCTGATTCTTCCGCTCCTGTCTCCTGTCTCCTGGCTTCTGCCATCCAAGCACAGTACATATACACTCAGAATTTGGACAAAAACTCTGACACGGCCTTCCAGAACGCTTCAGGTTCATCTACCATAGGCAGATGCCCAGACCCCTCAACTGAAACAAACTTGACTTCTTTCTTCCCTTGACTCTTCCTCTTTTCGTTCCACACTGACTCAAACTGTTGTAGCGACTGACCGACCTTCCCGCCTCCGTCCAAGCTCCCCGCGAGGAGTAAAACGTTCTCCACGTTACTGTCCAAGACTCCTAAGGAGATGGTATCGTAATCGCCCAATGCCCGTGCACCTGCCTCGAAGCCTTCAACTTTAGTTCCATTTATCAGACCCTTGATCCATTCTGCGCGTTTATGTCCTTCATTTTGGATGCTCTGTGGACCCTGGGAAGAGACTTTGGATCCGGGTGGGAACCATCTCGGAACCGTGGTGTCCGCAAGCTTCTTCATGCCGGACAATTGGTCTCCACCAACCAACTGAATACGTTCTTCCCATGCGGCTTTGTTGCCTGCGGGCGTCCGCGGGGCAGTATCGCATACAATCACACTTTGCGTTGCAGCAGAACCGTAGAGCGTGGCGAAAGCAAGTGCCGTCGCACCGCCCTGGGAGACTCCGATTAGAGATTTGAGTGGTGTGGAGATTTGGAGGTGTGTGAGGATGGTGTGGATGTCGGATGCGAGGAGAGGGATTGTTACTGGACGTGGGTCATCAGTTGCGGAGGGGGAGGTGGGGAGGGTGGATTGACCGTGCCCGCGTTGGGAGAGTAGTATGATGTTGTACTCTTTTGAGAGGAAGTATGGGACGATTAGTGACCAGAGTGTGAAGTCTGTAAGGAGAGAATTGGCGAATGCAATCCATGGTGCCGAATCTGAGACTTTGAGGGTTATAGTGTGGATTGTGTGGGTTGGGGATTCCGCCGGGATAGGAACGAAGTGCTGTATGTTCAACCTCGGTCAATATATCCTACTAAAGGGAGGTTGGTTGTATGCTCACTTCCTCGCGTTCCACAGGCCAAGGTACAGGGTCCTCAGAAAACCCCGCAACGTCCACTGCAACAAGGAACCTCGAAACCATGTTATACGTCGCAACGACCAACCCAGCCTCGACGAACAAATCATCTGTCTTCGCCTTGGCTTCGTCTTCACTCAACCCACTCGTCTCTTTCAAAACCCATCGTCTCAATTCAGTTCTCAAAGCTTCCGAGGTTTGTTGTGGGATAGCAACGTTCCTGGTACTGGCATCTGCAAATACCAACGCGGCAGTTTGTAACGGGCTCAAGATACCTTGCGCAGGAGGCAGAGGGGTCGTAACATCCCTAACAATGAACAACTGCGCATCATTGAGCCCGTGCTGACGTCCAACAGGCTCATGGTGAATCCACTCATACGCCGCTCCATTAATCGCAGCAACTCTCAAAATCTACCAACAAAACGACCAATCTATTACCAAAAACCAAGTTGAGCAACACGGTAAGTACTCACCATCAACTCTCGCACATCCCCACTTAATGCCCCTTTAGTCCTCACGGCGCCCAAAAGGGTGTTCCAGCCCTCCGCTGCAGGAGGTACATGTAACAACGCAGCATCAAGTGCAGTGATACCCCTCTCTCCCCGTCGTTGTCGGATGGCATCTGCGATCAGCGATTCGCCAGGGGGTGGATATCGGCCTGGGATCCATCTCGACTTCTTTTCAGCAGTCATGGTGTTTCAGTCAGTCGATGAATGGGCAAGGAGAGAGAGATAAAGGTGAGAACGGAGGCAGCAGACCAGGTCGAGAAGCAAAGGAGTTGGAGTCATTGGATGAGATGAAATAGGTATATATGGTGAAAGCCTGGACGTGATTAGAGAGCGGAAGAAATGGTTCCCGATATGTTGACCATCATCATCATCAGCACCTGTATCCAATGACTGGCTTCTGCCCCACGATCACCATAAAATCATAATTTCGAGCAAGTATACTGAGCACAACATACGTAGCACACACTAATAAGATTGTTCCCGTGCGTACTTACGAACGCAGAACTGAAGTCACCAAAACGCGATTGAGGGGCATGTACCTATAATATGCTTGGATTGGGAAGGGGAAGGTGGATAGTCGAGGCAGGGTATCCTAAAGTTAAGGACGACTAAACAGACAAAAAGGTCGTAACACAACACCAAAACACTCTCTAACGAACGCCAAGAGAACCATGGAAAAATGACAAATGTCGAGGAACAGAATAAGTATATAGGCACAAAGAAGGGGGTTCATTAGGACGAAAAAGGATTGATAATAAGGGGTGGGATTCATTCATAAATCAAGGTCATAAAGGTCAGGACAGGCAGGGCAGATAGGGACAAGGTAGAGGAGAGGGAGCGAGGGAAGGGCCAGGAAAGGGAGCGAGGACCACGGGAGCACAGTAGGGTAATATCATTTACAATTATCTCATTCTTCCATTTCCAGCCAAAAAAGAACACGAGCCAAAGCAAGAACCAGCGAAGCCAAATGTTGTCGTTACCAGCGGGGTGTTGTACCCATTATAGGCGATGTCCGGGAACGGCCCAGAAGAGGAGCGTCAACGCCGTGACGATGATCGCGACAACGACGGTAACCCACACTGCACGTCCCAGGAGCAAATTCCGGACATACGGCTCGCGAATGGTCAGGGTTCGGAAGGGGGTTGTCTCGGACTGCCCGAAGAACACGAGGATAGGATCCAGTTCGTATTGATGCGAGACGAGGAATAGGATGGCAAGCGAAAATGGAATGAAGAGCTGGAATATATTAAGTAAGTACATGAGGACGTGACGCGTTCAGGGTTTCGAGAAGAATCTGCTACTCACGAAAAAGCGTTTCGACTTCGGATGCACATCAAGGAATATGAGCGAGAAGGCAGTGGCCAATCCGATCCAGAGGATGATGAGACCGAGAACGAGGCGCACGAGGGCGGAGATGGGTGTCAGGTTGCCGAACGCCTTGGAACGAAGGAAGCGAGGGAACGCATCCTGTTCCATCGCGCGGAAACAATACTCCTTCTGTGCATGGAACAGATCAGGGATTTGGGCCATCATGCTAAGCTCAGCCTGCGACTTAGGTTCATGTTGGCTACTAAGAGGGAAACTGTGTATCCGGAGTGCAGGAGGAAGATAGATCTCATGATTCTCCTGAGAGTCGACGGGATTACCAGCCGGTGAAAGATATCGGTAAAAGATACGCTCTGCAGAGGCGACGAGGTCCATGCGGGTTATGGCGGATGAACGGGGAATGATAGTAGGGGCTCTAGACGCGCGTTTCAGGTTGAAGAGGGTTGGCGTACGGCCGGAGAGGGAAAAGGGGGTGGTCGAACGAGGAGGATTCTCATCGGGCGAGGCTGCTGCACTGCGGCTTTCGGGTGGTCGAGGACTTGTTGAACGACGACCAAACTCTCTGTCATCAGAATTTCCCGCAGCAGAAAGGTTGCGTCTGTCTTGTTCGGGGAACGCCTCTGCCGTACTCGCGGTGCTGCGTTTCGTGTCCGGATTGAGTCCCACTACTGTGCCATAGATGGATCCCCTTCTACGAGCATACTCCCAGTACTGAGGCCAGTCCTCCTTGATCGTGCGACCAGACTTGCGAACATCCTTGAAGTAGGCTCGGCAAAGGTTTTCATGTTGCTGAACGTCAAGCCAGAAGTCAAGGATGTCCTCTGCACCCTCACGTTGTAGGAAGAGGCTGTGGAGAGCGATCAGTGACGTCGATGATGAGATTGAGATGTAGGGCGTACTAGAACATGAAGAGATCGACGGGCGGCCGTGTTCTACGCGACAGAACTTCGGTGAAGGTGGGGAGACGGTGCTTGCGGCTGTTGGCCCATTCATCTTGTTGGCGCTTCTCGTCGTCCATGATGCTCGTCACGGTTGTCGCTGTGGATGACGGTGAAGGCAGAGGTAAGGAGAGGCTGAGAAAAGTCAACAAGGGACTGTGGCAACAGCTTACGTAAGCTAAACTGGGTATTCCTGTCTAGTCTTGCACTCTCGACAGACCCAAGCTCTGCAGCCATGTCGTCGTCGTTCACCAAGGCTCTCTCGCCTGCTCTCAGAGAAATCAGGTTCCTTTTCTCCCAGTCCGGGGCTGCCTCTTCTGGCACACGGTCCGTCCTCTCTGTTGCATCAACACCCTGCCTCGTGCTCATGTAGTGTTTTGATTGTTTCGCAGCGAGTTCGTTCTTGCGCGCTACAATGCCATTAAACAGCACAATCCAGATCTCCCTGTCCTCATCCGAGAGGCGCAAGGCACGCCTGCACGCGCGTTTGCACGTTTTGGTGCGTTGAAACTGTTTCAACTTACAACGGCCTCACTAACCCGTGTTTCTCCGTTAGAACGGGGTGTGGAAAGGCATGTTGAGCTGGATGGTCTGTCTGCGAAAGATGTAGAGAGCAAAGTAGTGCAGTTGCTGGGATCCTCATAGTCGCTATTCTTCCTGCTGTTCTGGTGTGTTGTCCCGTGATCACCCTCATTTAACCAGAGTCAACTTTGATTTCTATTTTCTACAACAATCCCACTCGAGTCCTACGATGGGCTCGTCCGAAATCGGATTGCTGTACTCAACCGCACCTCATTACTCCGCGAACACGCCCGGCTCACACTCGTGTCTATATACTGCGTCCCTTGTCCTAACACTACATGCACAACAATAAAAATAGGCATGACACACTATACATTGGGTTAGTCTCATCTCTGCGTGGCATCATCGGATGGTTCACTTACAACTACGCGAGTACTTGTGGCCGCGGCTATGAGCTTAAGGCACATGAAAACTTCATACATGCTAAAGCACCCACTAAGTAGGGTGTCGGCGACAAGGCGAGCACCACGATGATAGAACAGCTGTAGATGAATCCGGACTCGAGCCTATACTAAGCCCTGCATTTGCCTTGCAAATTCAACGTTCACTTACAAGATTCCAACGGCCAGGTTGAACTGCGCACAGCTTTTCGCCCATACTTCTGCTAACCTCTCGTGCAATCCACCAAATCCTTCAAGCTACCCGTTCATCCTTTCGTCGGCCCAAGTACTCGGCTATATGGACACCTGTTGATAGTGTCAAGGTGATATTAAGGCCAAAGGCCGCATATAGGGTCCTAACAGGAACCTGAATTCCGGTCCAGGCGTTGCCTCGCTAAGGAAGCCAAGGACTGGGCCGTCCGATTCAAACGTCGTGCATAGACTCGCATGCCACAAACGCACCCGTTCCCGCCAATAACAACAATCCAGGTCCGAAACCTATAACCTTATTTTGACTCCAGACGATATAGCAACGCGTTATCTGCCTCGAAATGAGCACGCAATCCCAACTACCAAGGCCGAAAAGCGACGTACAAGTAATATATCTGCTATTAGACTTCAACCCCATCATCAGCCTATTGCTACGCTGCTATCATGGTAACGAATTCACCTATTCACCAGGTGTATCAAAAATTTAGGGTATTTCTTTTCCAACAAGATACGGCTGTCCCCCTCCATAATCTCACCGTTATAGTTTAATAACGCGTTGTATGAAACACCAATATCCGCTCTTGCTAGCCCGAACATGATGCTCGTAGCACAAAAGGATACGATCTGTAGTCGTCCGCCCTTCCTGAGTAAAACAACGGAGCTTACAGCAAATAGGACGACGTGGATGCCAGTTCGCTATCCCATTAGTGGGTGACATTTGCCCTGAAACTTATGATGTAGCTGACCATAGACTAAAATTTCCCCTTTGTAACAATAGTCTGTCGATCAGCGCCTGGAGTGCCAATGATACGGGGAGGAAAACGCATCAGAATGGCGGCGATGATTGGCGGGAATGTAGCCTTGGTTAATGTGATCGGTTCTTCCCAGTGGCTTGCTCTCGTCACAAAATGTTACTTGCCTTGCATTGTGCATTCGACTTCGACTTGACCAGGTCCCGAGCAGGCACCGTCGTGTTGCAACACTGCGGACTGGGGTAGAAGTCGGCCAACCTGGAGTCAAGCAGCCGCAGCCAATGGTGAACAGCAAACGAACAGCAAACGGGTCGTGAGTGGGACCCCTGGTGAGTATGCATTTACTTTGTTTTCCCGGCAATCACTCCCATGTGCCCCTACGCGACAAGGGTATACATTCCTGACATATTTTCCCCACTTGATGAGGCGGCAATGACACATGACCAGTGATCAAGCTTGGGATGCTAGATGTCCCTGGAGTGCTCCAATTGATTGTCAATCGGATGGAGAAAAGAATCCAGTAGGACCTGACCCTACCCGAGGATTGGACTATCGCCCCTGGTGTCATATCGTAACTTTTCAATACGTATTGGCGCCACAGAGGAGCTGACTCCAATTTTTCTCATGTCAAAACACAGGACACCTGCAAAGAGCCAGTGTTCATTCAAGCAAGTTGGCAGACCAACTTCGGGCGCGAGCGTTTGATTGCTCGTAAGTAAAGCTGAGATAATTCTCATTCTTTTGCCTGACTGGGGATGGGCTGAACAGCCATGCCGCTGTCATCAAAGCGAATAAACGATTTGAACTGCGATTCTGCAGGACCCATGCATATTACTACAGTTGCTACACTGCGGACTAGACATGTGGAAACCTTTCTCCAACAGATCTTCCCTCGAGTGCTGGCGCTGAAGGCTCACGACCGATTCCTCTCTGACTCCAAGGGAGGAGAAGGTTGCGAAGAAGTCGTAGCATTCACATTCGGTGATGTTAACGATAGGGTCGATGTGACTTGAGGTGTCACTTGGTGTGTACTTTCTGGCCATTCAGTCCCGAAGCGACGAAGCCCAGCCTGAACAATCATCAGTGTGGGCACGATTCCCTGTTGATGGCAGATGGAGATATGAGATATTCATTAGTTCATACAGCTCGGGGAATTTGGGGGAGGGAAAGGAGCTTGGACCAACCACGATGCGCATAAGCGTAACTGACACAATAGCCTGGGCCAGGTTTAGTTTGTGCAAGTTTCTCTGTGTCAAGGGTGGCTTACCATGACTTGTGCGGAGGCTATATGACCGCAGATGACACGGATAATCATGCCCACCGGGTATATCAATCCCGATTCAAGTCTACGAGACATCACAGGTGAGTTTACGGAAAAGTGTACAGAAACGGGGTTGAAGATACGAACAGGATTGCCATACTAGCACGATATCTTTGTGTATGTTTTCCCCCCAAAATGGTTCCTGCTACCCTCATAAGCCACCATATCCGCCAGGCTTCGGGAATAAGCATCACTTCCTAACGTTCAGTTCCCGATTGTAAAACATGGGCGCACCTGTGAGGGATGTAACGATTACATTTGTCACAATCACGGAAATGTAGAACAAAATGCTGAGGGCACAGGCGGCACGGGTGCCACTTATCCCTTGGAAAGGTTTTACGACTCCTATATACCCGCACACTTTTCATACGTCAATAATTAGTCACACATGCACTTCTTCTTTCTTCAAGCATACCTGCTTCTGCAACAACACATAGGACGCCCAAGCAAATCCAACATCCGGACGAGGGGCCCCAGACCATGTAACACCGGTGTAACTGATACGGACCGCGGTCAAGCAAGTATTTGAGTGGTCTTCCAGGGACTCACGAGGAGAAGGCCTGCTAGGAAACTGCACCAATCAACAATCGCCACTTGTGGCCGAAAGAGAGGCTAAGGACGAACTTGTTTGATACGAAAAGCATGTTTTTGGGCGTCAGTAGTCCCATTACTGCACCTGGAGAATCGATTTCATAGGGATGTCGAAGGCATCGATCCGTTATCCGAAACGTGAATGCAATATCGACTGTCGAGGAGGCGAGGAGTATGGCAAGGAGAATGATGACTATCCTGTGTGCGGCTTGACGATTTAGGAGCATCAAGCGAACGCAGATGCTGAAGAGGACAATGTGTGCGCCTTGTTCAGTCCGTCAATATTCATTTCACAGTTCATAGGGAGGTCGACGATACCATATAGCATGAATTCGACCTTGAAGAGTCTATATTGCCTTCATCGCCTAGGAATACATCTAACAGAAGACTCACGAGACCTGCGAGGGCAAGACCTTGGGCTAGCTGCAGCGGCGAGGCTTGGTCCGCGTTTTGTCGCTTAGCTATTAGCACTGGGAGTTCATGATAGACAGGGGGAATGGAATATGAAGGCATGGGGAAAGAGGTCAGGCGAATGTCACGTATTTTCTTGCTCGATGCCCGCCCCTGTCCATACTAGTTCCAAATACAGCATAGACGAGTTATTTCTGACAGGCTGTTTGCCGAGTGTTGAATATTGAATATTGAATCATAGGACCTGTGGGCAAGCGACGTAATGACACGAGTTGCTGCCCCTTGTATTGCCGCGTGTTTGTACAGAATTCTATTTGCGAGTATGGTAATTGATCCGCAGCATTCCCACTCTCGACTTACGAGACACTCTCCGAGTGTCCCGGAAGGCTGCCTTCCACAAGTATCGTACAGTGCCCAGTCGAGGCACCTCCTACACCAGGCGGTGTCCCAACCATTTTTGATGGAGAAGCGGCTATAGTTCTTCTCAGAAGGCCCGCAGCATACAAGTACGTGAGGGCTTTAAGCCTGTCCCTACGCCTCCATAATACACATGTATGTCTCAGCGCCCCACTACATACAGTCACGTCACCGCTCTCTTAACCCATATCTCTACTCTCCAATTACCCATAGATTCCTCCTTCAACCGAGTTGGCACGTGGGGTTTCCACGTACATAACCCATAGCTTACATACCCGATAACCCCATAGGTCATTCGGATCAAAAATCCATAGCTCCCTTGACATAATATGATTTACATCATGATCCGAGCAAGTTTCATACATCAATACTGGTACTTAGCAGCCGGAAAAAAAAGCATCAGTGCTTGTCGCGACTGCCACTGAAATCAGTCGCCCTTCTTGAGACATTGGAAAAGGGCCAGCATGTTCCTGAACACCAGGCATCATCAGCTCAGAAGACTGCTCCTCGGTCCCAACCGTCCAGATATGAAAAAATTACAACTGCAAATGAAGAATCACTTGGAATGGGTATCACTCCACCATGAACCATTTCTTAAGGTCAATGGAACAGATTTGGGCAAAATTCAACAGTCAACTTTGTCTGGAGGAGGGAGGAAACCTAAAAGATACATACATCCTTGATTGATTTCCCTGAAAGATGTATCATCCTTTTGTTAAGTCTTTTTGCATAATATAACACAGAAATAATTTTTTCCATTTTGAATGAAAATCTTTGGCACTAAAAGCTGACCTCTTTGATAACCTATACTCTGTCATAACCCATAGCTCAACACTTCCACCAAGGACTATAGGTTAAGAGAAAGGTGACTGTATCATACACTACAATATAGGGTCCTATTGCAGCACTAACATCTTAGTCCATTAACCTTCTTTTTAAATTCCCTTCATCCCAATGCATTTAGTGTTGGATAGGATTGATCAAACAATACTCAATACTTTCATAACCATACTATTTGCCATAACCCCTACTCTACCATAACCCATAGTACTCTCTAGGGACAGTGTTGGCTTCTTTATGCTTTAATTCTCGCTTATAACCCATATTCCATCATGACTTATACTTAGGCATGGAACCAAGTGGCATGAGTTATGAGAGTTGACTATTAGTAACCAGAGGACATTGGGTACTAATGTCAAGGCTCCAACTTAGTTCAATGATTGACAGTTTCTGGATGGGATGCTGCCAAGTAGACAGGTAGCAATATAGGAGAGACTGCCTTAGGAAAGGCTTAACACATGTTGAGGTAACATATAGTGCACAACATAGTCAGGATGGTTGACTATGTATAATCAGACTTTTCTATCTAGTTCCTAGCATATTGGCTCCTTGCAATTTACTATGACATACTTCTCTAGGTCTAAAACCCTTCTACCAATATAAGCTACCTACTTCCCATAGACTATAAAGAAAGGCAAGTTTAGTTGTACTCCCCCCTCCTTAGCCCTCATCTAGCTCTTGCAATGTTGAACTCAAACAGTCTGGCTGCTTCCCTGTATATATGTTCTTATAGCTTGTTTCATTGGTACAATTCTGATGGCACTAAATGTTGAAGGTAGTAGCAGTTTGGATTGTACTCTTTTTGAAACTCACACAGAATTTTCAGGAAAGTATCTAGAGGTAGGAGGCCAAAACTACTTGCTCAAATATAAGTCTGATGCTTGTATTATGAGGGTGCCAGCAACACTAACTAAGGTGATATATATCTTTGCAAGATATTTACCAATTGTCATGTATCTATACATAGTCACTTTATTTACAATCACCTTACTATTAATGTCAACTAGCTTCAATACACCTTCTTTCCCACTTTGCAGTGCCATTCTCCCAACAACTCTGCTGCAAATTGTTTCTGTTCAAATATCTTTGTAATCTCTCCCTACACCTATCATTGGATATAGTAGTATGCCTCTGAGGTATATTACCACTGCTTTTAAGATGGTGGCTTACTGACATATCACTAGTGCACAGGTTATATCAATACAACATCAAAGTTGGCATTTGTGTGCTAGCTTTACTTGTTATTAATAGAGAAACTACCCTGCTAGTTGGAATATTTATTTTGCTCACTAGTGATTTCTACACTATATGCTCTACAATACTAAATAAACCACTCTGTCAGTCTCTTCAACTTTCATCTATATAATGTACACTTAACCATGTTTTTCATTCTGCAGAATCATTTTCCAAAGCTTGTAGAAAACTCTATGGGTTATGATATGATACAAATGACATATCATCTAAAAAACCAATCATAATATTAATATGTAGTTCTGACCTCTCCTACTTCTTTTTCATGATGGGACACTACCACTGACAGCCATAGCTCATAGGTATACTCATGTCTAGTGTCATTGATTCTTCATTAACCAAGTAAGGTTTATTCTTGTCCTTCTATACTAGTTTGCTGTAGTGTGTATTGATATATTTATCATCTACCTATAAGAATGCCCAGAATGGACCTACATCTAATGACTCTGATTACCCATTCCAGATGGATAGTATCCTTGCTAGCTAGTCTTGTGAGTATCTCTCAGTATTCTATGCCCCTTACTAAAACATTGACTATCTATCAGTGCTGTCATTTGATCCTCAGCCTGCTCAGTACAGAAATAGCTTCAGACTTGAGTATAGAAACTATTAAGCTAGACAGTTATACAGCTAGCTCTTATAGCATACTAATGTAGACATATTATAGTGAGGCTTCCTCAGTCTATAAGGAAACCTGATATGTATCTGCAGATCATATCAAAGGAGGCTTCTTGTATACTACTAGAATTTATCTTCAGACTATAGGCCTTATACAACAAGATTATAGTCTTCAAGCAGATATTCTGATAACTACAGTCAAAGTCTTTATCCTTAATAGAATGACTTATAACTGAGAGCAATTGAGAGAGCTGAGTATGGTTACTTAGTTTCTAATCACTTTAGTTGATAAAGACTTCTATTAAGTCTCCACCTAACCAAGTAGAAACAATGGTTTCTACTTGTCAGTGTCAAAGGGTTTATATACTACAGGACTTGTACCTAAATATATCTACCCTAAGACTATCTTTAGATACCATGTGACCTCATGAGAAGTTTCTAAGATTAATTAGACTTCCTCTGGTACCAAGGCTCAACTTGGGACCTGACTTGGAAATCAAAGAAGTTTAATAATTCTAAGATTAGAATCAAAGAACTTCTTTGTGCTTTCTGATGGGAAAACCTTGTTAATTATAGATCCTTTTTTAGTCATCATTGGATCTAAGAATAGTAAAGAACTCTAGAAGTCACATTGTTCCTTATAAATAGATCAACTATTTATAAAGGTAATCATATGATTCAGAAGGCATAACAATGGAAAAGAAACAAGTACAAAGTGAATGAAAACAAGTAAAACAAAGATAAAGAAAACTATAATTGCAAATATAGAAATATTCAACTTTTGGTGTATAATCATAACAGGACAAAAATAAAAAGCCTTATATAGCAGATATTATTGTACATGTGGATCAGTCACTATATAAATATTACTTTACTAATATTATGTGACATATGAGCATCTCACATATAATGCACATGCAAAATCCACATATAGTGATAGACTAGTCATATGTGTATAATTAGTTAACTGTATACTTCAACTTTCTGAGCCAAATTCTCATTTATCAACCAGTTTTTTGAGTCAGGATATTTAACAGGTGTATGTCTATTGTAGAAAGGGTTTTTGTCAAGAAAAAAAAATTCATCTAGAAACATGGATTCTTTTGAATTTTGATAATTGCTTAAATTTTGATATCTGATTTCCTATATTAATACTTGCTTGAACTTCAAAAAAATATGCTGGTCTA
This sequence comes from Podaxis rugospora, assembly GCA_018524415.1. Lineage (NCBI taxonomy): Eukaryota > Fungi > Basidiomycota > Agaricomycetes > Agaricales > Agaricaceae > Podaxis > Podaxis rugospora. Next base: position 112,981 of record JAEUWL010000278.1, read on the forward strand.
TATTCTAGGATTATATAGAACATACTTGTAACTTTTATTGACAATGAAAATGTATTTCAATGTGAATAGCTATATTTCAATGCTGAGGTACAATCAAGGGAGAAAGCATGACAAGATGTGACAATAGCCATTATCATTGCTCCCCAGCTATTCCAGGATGGTTAAAGTCATTGAATTTAACTCAATACAGTTTGTAAAAAAGTAGGAAGACATTGGTCATTTTGAGTATAGAGTAGCCAGAATACTCTTTTCCCTCTGTATGTGTTACAGACTTCACTATGTGCCCATTAGGCTCTCAGAACCTTGGTTACAACCCAGGTTCCATAGATCTTATTCAGTTTAACCTCGTCTCCATTTCCATTGGGCAGCTCTCCTCTGGTAAGGCTGTGCTCCATTCCATTTCCTTCAAACATTCCTTCCAATCAGAATTCCTGTCCAAGTTTCATTCTTCCTTTTGTTTATCCATAGCTATTCCTTGTTTCTATGATTATCATTGCCTATCCAGATCTTACCTGCTTATCTGATGTTTCACCTCCAACCCTGTCCAATTGGATAACCAGATGCCTTGTGGACAGTCTTCTCATCCTTGTGAATACCATCACAGATATCAACTCACATATTGATCTTGTTCCTCTTTGAGTAGTTAAGAATAATAGTATTAAGAAGGCAAACTCCAGACAGGGGTGGGCTGTGAGTGGACAGAGGTGGATTTCCATGGACTAAGGATAGGTGAGGCCTTGGCTTCAACTTATGTGTTGTGTCCCTTGGGAACTATAGTAGCCTCACTTGGCCAATCTACAAGCTCGTCAGATGGGAGCAGATGGAATTGGATGAAGGTGGGACAGGCCTAGACAGAGATGGGGCTGTAGTGGGCAAGGGAGCAGAGGGAGAAAGTCCTAAGTTG